>OMOT01052652.1:0-12454 GCA_900312575.1 Acanthochaenus luetkenii
GAAGAGAGAGGACTAGCAAGTTGTAAAACAAGATTGCAAGCACCCCTCTTGTGCACTCATAATGATGAAAGGGCATGTATGGAAAGCCTTGGGTGAACATGGAGAACCATGACTGCTGTAAACCCCTTTGCCCCCTTTCATAGTCTGGAGTGATTGTCTACATTTCTCCCCAAATTGTGCACACATGCATAGGCTACATGCACATTGGATTTGTGTAAAGATGCTTTTCATAAAGGGAAATTGACACGTGCACATTTGAGGATGGAAAATGTAGATTCATTGAATAATATAGCACTTGGTATGGCCGATGAGGTAGGATACCTAGTTATGAGCTCAGGTTAGATTAGTGTAATTTTATGTTTTTATGTGTACTAATAAAAAAGGTGCATCAGGTTGTTAACAGAGGCAGCTTTGTCTCTTATGGGGAAGTCAAAGGAAGGAATTTAATAATTTATTGTAGTGTAATTCGCTCCAGGTTCAAAAGTGACTACTGTCCAAAACTTTGACATACTTGATGTGCTTAATTCCACTTCCTCGGTACAATAGAAGTGATAGATTCATCGCAAATGTGTCAAGTGAGGCAGA
This sequence comes from Acanthochaenus luetkenii, assembly GCA_900312575.1. NCBI lineage: Eukaryota > Metazoa > Chordata > Actinopteri > Beryciformes > Stephanoberycidae > Acanthochaenus > Acanthochaenus luetkenii. Next base: position 586 of record OMOT01052652.1, read on the forward strand.
ATTAACCATACTTCACATAGTTTGTTTGCAGATATATTCTTTCCAGGTGTTCTATAATCTTAATGTATATTTTTGTATGGATGCTCCCGTATGAATATGCCTTTTCTGTTAGCATTAGAATGTGATTTTTATTGTATTTGTTTGTCAAAGGCTCGCTCTGTCTCGAGCACACTTTTTAGCAGGTATCACTTCAAAGGATACTTCAGGCCAGTGGCTTGATGACAGTGGACCTGTTTTAATGCTGTTTAAAGGCATCCTTCCTCTCTCCACCGATTATGCATGAAACAATGCAGTGGTAAGATTGCTTTGACGAATCCACTCATTACAGCATCAATCACCTTGAAGAGGGAAGGATGTGTTTTCAAAGAGGTCAAACGGAACAGTATGTACATTAACTCAAATGCATACATCTGAGGATTCAAAACCAAGTAGAACTGCAGATCTTTGTGTGGGTTAAGGGATGATGGACCCGTTACAGAATCAGTACTGTTAGAATGTTTTTGCACGTTACATAGCAATGCTGATGTTGCCAAACTGTCCAAAAAATTTCATAAGATGTATGTGATTGTACTGTGATGCCTTACTGTTGTTCCTTACTTGTCAAACTTGCCTTTCAGTTTTAATGTTCAGGCCTCTACAGTTGCTTTCAAGAGCACAATATGTTTTAGATTTAGTTGTGAACAAAACAATGTAAGATGAATAAACGTTTTCACCACAAAAAATGGGTTCTCCCTGCATGTTGCATTGACCTCTGAATCAATCATCTTTGCCATTAGACACAACCTGCAACTTACTCCAGATTTACTACAATGAGAACAATTCCTTAGTCGAAGGAAATTACAAATACAGTTTCTAACTATGCATTTCCCTGCTGCATTTGGATTCCAATTGTACTTTTAACAAAAGTATCTGCACAACATTGCATGATATGCTGTACTACACTATTTGCTACATCTATGGTTATGCTATACTGCTGTATCCATAAGGCAGAATGTGGGTATGAGTTGGTAGACACCAGCCAGGTGGGGTCATGCTGGCATGAGCTGGGGGCACTGGAAGCAGCCAGCTGAGAGCTGGGGTCAATGGACATTCACCATCCCCTGCCATTATGCCGTAATCCTGCCTCACTTTTCTGGAAAAACTGAATAGCACTAGAATCACGGACTCCATTTTTGGATGTCATTTCCATGACAAAGCGACTGTTCCCCCTCTGCCTCCACTGTTGCCGTTTATAAATGTGGCAAGGCAGGGATATAAAAGGGGCTACTCGGGTATTGAGAGCTCAGGGGGACGACAACCACCATCATCAAATATATCCCAAATACTATATCCAAGATGGGCAGGGTGAGTAAGAGAACGCAGGACTAATATTGACACTGGCTCAGGTAGCATCATGGTAGGTAGATGGTGAGTATGAGGGTGTGGAGTGATATAGTGGACAAGGACAGTAACTGCCAGGGGGGTAAGTGGGGTTTAGCGATGATATGCCTTGGTCCAAAAACCCTTAACTCTAACCTTGAAAAACAGAACACTTTCAAGGACTTTCCCATGTCAGAAAAGCATTTATTTTTATTTTGGAATGATCAAACTTAAGAGCAACATCCAACGGACATGCTGATGATAGAATTGTCATTTTTAATACAAATTGGACATTTCTGAACAGAGCCACCCATTCCAGTCTGTGACAAGGGTGGCATTCGGTCCTCCAGATTGTCTTCTATGAGGATAAGAACTTCCAGGGCCGTCGTTAAGAGTGTGACAGCAACTGCTCAGACTTCCCACGCCTACCTGAGCCGCTGCAACTCCATCCGGGTGGAGAGTGGGGCCATTGCCTCTTCTTGTCTACAGTGTCCAGTGGCTCCCGCTGAGATCTATTCAACTCAACACTATTTTATTGAATGAGCTGGGCACGGCCTTCAGGTCTCTCCATTAACCCCTAACTGGAACAAACTTGACTCCTAGTTGGGTCTGTATTTTTGTTTTTGCGCTGTGCCTATGAAAGGAATTCTAAAATGTGGTCCACACATCTCACAGAGACAGCGAAGTTAGGCGATACAAGCAGAGCCACTGCTGACTGATAGGCAGAGTGAAACCATCTGATGGAGGAGTATGTCAGTGAGGTTATGCCATGGTGTTGATGCTACTGGTGACCGCAGGCCTCTGTCAATGGAGATCAATACCAGGGTAATTCTATTCGTACGATCAAGCTATAGTACATCTCACGTTTGCAGCTGACCTGCTACCAGGGGGCAGATTCAGACACCACTTTCCTACAAAAATCTATAGTTTGTACTAGCTGCATGTTTAGCTTTGCACTATTTGTAACGCTACAGACGAGTAAGTTAACAGACTGCAAACAATGAAAGAGGGTCTTCTACGAGCACCACAACTACCGTGGACGCCAGTACTTCATGGAGAAGGGGGATTACCGCACTGAGGTGCAGTCAGCCCTGTGGTCCAGTCCTTCATCGAGTGATTCACCCTCCATCCAACCAAGCCCCTATACAAACAGACCTGATATGAGCCATGACAGGACACGATGAGTCTACAGTATATTGAACTATACCTTCCATTGTCTACTTTGTGATTTACTGTGGTCTCACTTGAATTAAAAACCTGTCCAGTAAGCAGACAATGACATTTCTCTGTTTTTTCTGTGTTATGTGTCAGTCTGTTAAATAATGTCAACTTTCTTGTGCATGTGTTCCAAGCATACCTGAATCATCATTGGTAATTGTGTGATGCAAATAGGTAGGATTGATTGAAGCATCCACAATTTAAAAGGTGCAATTAAAAAGGCACTGTTGTTTGGCACTATTCTTTGAGCGTTGCGTATCAGACCTGAGCCAACCTCTATTTGAATCCTCTCAAATAATTCATGTTTATTTGCTTAGCCCTGTCTGGGATGGACGAGTATGAATTATTTAGACTCTTCAGTTTAAGTCCATTGTTCGAAGCCTACTGAAACAGTCCCGGAGAAACACAGGCCACTTTATCCCAGCACAGGTCTGAGGTCCACGGTGACAGGCTGAGGGTTGAGGTGAGACCCAAAGGAGAAACAGTTTCCTCCCCCACCTATCAGGAGCAGCACTGGTTCTTCTGGGTCTGTCAGCTCAGAGCAGAAGGAGTGGAGCATCAGAGGCCAAGGCACTGACGTCTAGAGATGGCAGAACACACAGGTTGACTATTCAGTATCAATTACAATGTCTAAAGTGAGGCTACATGTACAGTGAAAATGCACTACGTTAACAAACTACATGTAGTACTTGACGCCGCCTGACAGAAACAGACCCAAGCCTCTACAATTTGAGGTACGTGTGAATACTGTACTGGATAGTAAGCAGTAGTGAATCTCACTCAATAGTATCAGTTGCTGTGCAATCTGTGTATGTGCCTATGAATGACTTAACAGCAGCAGGAGGTCCAGTAAATGTTAACTCACCGTGTCCAGAGTGAACTCCACACTGCTCCAAGTGGTCAGGTCTATCACAGCAACACCCGGCACATCCTCTGAATGCAGCCAAACTCCACCCACCACAACCAGCTTTTGACCAATCACATGGGCACAATGGGAGTACCTGGAGGAGAGTACAGAATATAAGACTTTACTACTTTTAGGCTCCAAATTATAATTTGGAGGAAGGTTTCTCAAAGGGGTTTACTCTATTTGAACCATTTGAATTGTTGTTATGGTCTTTGACTAGCTCCAGACCTGGGAGTAGGTGGGGGCTGGACCTCTAGTCTTTCCCAGCAGAAGCCACTGTCGGTGGGCCTTAGCACTACTGTGTCCCCCAGTGGCACTCCTCCTCTCCCCAGTCCTCCAAACACCACCGCCCCTCCCTGGTATGAACATGCAGAGTGGGAGAGACGGGCCTCGGGTGCTGTGCCCTCTAACGGGATCTGTACACACACACACACACACACACATTGATTACAGTTGCGGAGAGATGACTATGACAAAATATGTTAATGTGACTGAGAAATAATAAACCTATTAATGTCAACTATACACATGTGTAGGAGCGCAGCAAACCTCAGTCCAGTGCTGCTGGTCTAGACACAGGAAGTAGCTGTCACCCAGAACCGCCTCTGATTCGTTCCTTCCACCAAACACAAACAGGAATTCTTTGCCTGTAGGGAAAAAGAGAGAAGGCTCAATCATACCATGATAGCCGAGCTCCTTAAACCCTCTACATTCACACACAGTAGATAACTGTGTAAAATGGAGATTGGACAGATTTATACTAAACAGCACAGCGGTTGTTCCACTTTCATTCTGGATGGCCAAGATTCCACTTTACATTTCTGCACTGCACAGTTTTCCAGATGTTGATGTGTTTCTAAAAAGAACAGACTAGGGAGTTTTCTTCCAAGCATGGCTATTGTCTAGCAACTAGGCGGAGTGAAAACTCTTTATCACAACAAGGGGTTCCCATTTCTACCGTACCAAAATAAGTTCCTGCCCAACGCGCTCACCTTTATGACTGAGCATGGTTGCAGTATGCCTCCATCTTGGCTGTGGTGGGTCACCTGTAAAGGCCATTTGCTTTACACAGAGTTTCATTGTGTCTTGGTCTTTAGAGCCAAAAGGATCAGGGGAACCACAGGGGTCAAGGGTCACTCTGAGAAGGCTTCCAATTGGGTTGAGCGGAGAGGAACGACCTCCGTATACCACAGTACCTCCTCCAGGGAGGGAGGTTACAGTGTGGTACAGCCGGACACCTGGGGGAAGGAAACAGAACAACCCTACGTTCAGACAGGAAGCACAAAAAAAATAAAAAATAATTGAAAATAGGCTTCGGCATTACATTTGTAAATTATATCAGGCTTGCAATTTAATCCTTTTGTACCAGGCTTGGCAACCAGCATGACCAATGTGGGGAATATAGCTTATATAAGCTTTTTGCACAGATGTCATTGGTCAGTGTTACCGGTCACAAATACCCAATGGACATTTCTCCTGCTGTAAATAAAAAGAAATGTACAGGCACCTGAATAGAGTCCTGCTTGAAGCTGATCTGCTTTCACTGCGTCATGCGAATTTCTCACTCGAGTTGAAATGTTTTGTTGCCTAGGGTGAAGTTGTGTTTAAATTGCTCCTTTTGCCTCCTTCCTTTGACTTTGCATGGATTTGCCCTGCCTCAATTCCCGCTCTGCATTCTGTTGAAAGCGTAGGGTAAGACCAAGAGCTCCGACCAGTGGAAAAGGGCTAATAAGAAGCAGAAAACCCACTCACCCCAGTCTATTGAGGGTTCCACACAGGCACATCTCCAGCCAGCCTGGCCTCTGAGAAGGATCCTAGTTGCTGCCCCCCTGCCACCTCTGCTGGAGCCTCCAGTGAGCAGAACCTGCCCTGGGCCCAGAGAGGTGGAAGCCATCCCTAGCCCTTCCATACCTACTTCCTCTGGCAATGTCCTCACACTCAGGACCACGAGGCTCGGAGATGGGATAATAGACGGGATCGGAGATACTGAAGCAAATAATGACAAAAAGATGGTCACAAACACGGTCACAAACTTAGTAAGGATATACATACACAGACTTGCAGAGAGCGAGTGTCAAAAAGACATCAAATGATTGAAAGATCTTACAGAAAGCTTTGTTAGCGGAGAGAGGGGACAGTGGATTTACATGAGGGGAGTGTGATATAGTGATAGCTACCTGGAGGGTGTGTGAGTAAGGCCTGTGTAGTCAGAGAGCCTCGAGACGCAGTGAGGATAAAGTAGTGGGCGCATTTCTGGTGCCACTCCTGAGGGTGGACAGATATACAGACTCTGAAGTACCATTCTGTCTTACATCATGATGGCAAACTATTATGTGATTTTATAACGGTGTACTACAAAGAGCAGCCACGAGTCACAACCTCACAAAACAGGAAGATGCAATTCGACGGCTAACCTCGTACTCATCAAAGGGTTCCAGACTCTCCACTCTGCGTCTCTCCTCCTCAGGGACCAGGCCCAGGTAGAAGTCATTCATATCCAGACACACACACTGCTCCCAGCCCTGAAGACAACAACCAGCCCTAAGGTTTACTAGGCTACCATGACTCAATCTGACTTAACATTTCAGCATGCATAAAAATGATTCAGAGATATCATATTTGTCATATTCCCTGATTAACGTAGGCAACGTACATCATGAAAATAAGAAATATACGCAATCCCTATTACATATAATATATGATTGAAGTGGATACACTACACTTAACCAACAGGTACACGATGCAACATGACGCATACATTGTCCTACTTCTAGAGTCTGCATACTGGCCTTGTCCAGGAACCTGTGTGTCTGTGCAGTAGTGTCTGGGTATTGTTGAAGAGCGTGTAGAGTTGAGTTCAATTTCAGGAAGTGATCTTGCATGATCCGGCCAAAAGGGTCTTGGGGATGGATCTGCTCATACATTACGAAGAGTGATTGGGGCAGGAGCTTCGCTGCCCAGCCAATGACAGCGTCAGACCTGGATGACACACAACAAACAATTCCCTCTGTGCCATCCTTACAAACACAAACATTCACATTAGGGCTGCATGATTATGGCTAAGACGATAATCCTGATTATTTTGCTAAATATTGTGATCATGATTATTAGTCTTGATGGTCTGAGGAACAACATTATTTAACTGAACTATTTTCAACGTCAGTGGACATTCTAAAATAAATTCAATGTTTATTGACAATATGTCACTATTCTATGATTATGAATTGTGCAACCTAAGATCACAATACACGATTATACATGATTCAATTATGCAGCCCTACCTCACATATATATACACTGTACATGTACTGTACACAAACAGGGTGATATGGCCTTCTAGATAGACAAGTTCCAGTCCTTACCATTGTGTTTCCATGTAAGTAAGCACCACTTCAGACAGAAGTATGGTAGGGGCAGCCCAGTCCAGCCCAGCCCCACCTAGAGCCTCTTCCAGCTGGGACTGCTCTCTAACATCCACCCCTAGCAGACGATACTGACCACTTGACACATGTAAAGGGCCTGAAGACACACAGGCAGACATGCACTTGTGAAGTCCAGACAAACGTAAAAACAAAGGTTTTGTTGGCTGATATTTCAGTGAATTTGTGTTGAGGGTGGATACCATGGCTAACCTGTGACAGAAGGCAAATGGGAGTCCAACTTTCCCCTCAGCGTAATTTTGGCACCGATCAGCGCAGCCTTGCGTCGGGCGACGTTGGGGAAATCCACCTCAAACACAACAGCTCCGTCAAGAACTCCCTCTGCATGTAGGCGAAAGTACAAAGAGTCGAAGCCTGCGCCCAAAGACAAAATCTATAAAAAAAATTAAGAGAACGAGAAAGACAAAAACAATGGGAAGGGGTATGGAATACCAGTCGGTTCAGTGTGCACACCCTGTAGATAAAACACTGTTGGGTGACTTGCCCTACCAATCTAACACCTACCTGTCTCCGAGGGCAGTTTGCTGTGACCTGCAGAAACCTCCTCACACAGCGGTCCACGGCGCTCCAGCGCACGTAGTAGCCCCTAAAGCATGCACAGACACGCACAACACGTTATGATTTCATACATGTTCTTCTATCCCAAGTGCCATGTTATAATTCCTCTCCTCGTAGTATTCTACATTGTGCGTGTGTGTAAAAAGGGCCGTCCGGGTGAAAGAGGCAACCGGTCCATTAAGACTCTGACTACTACACCTTGTTCTTGAGGGCCGTCAGCCTGCTCCTCCAGCCCCCCTAGGCCCCTAAGAGCATGATGAAGAGCACACACCGACTGCACTGTTCCCCTGCACTGCACACGAGACACAGCTGCCCCAGCATGGGTGTCGTGAGTCATGTGGATATGCCAGCCAAAACAAACCCCCCGCAGATTCGCGGTTGTGACTATGGGCCCCGGCTGACCTGTTGATGAGCGGGGTTCTCCTGGACTCTCTACAGACAAGGTGTTGGAGGAAGGCGTCCCGGAAGTAGCCGCGTGCCGCAGCAGACACCTTGCTGACCACGCTGCTGTCGTTGGTTCCCTGTACCTGGGCCAAGCACAGAGCCACGGCGACTGTCACGGCCTGTATTTTCTGTTCTCAGTCTAGTTAACTAACATGGCAGGTTTCAGTCAATGAAGGATTCGACCTTACCGCGGCGTCCGTGCCCTGCTTCTGCTGCTTCCTGTTTGAGGTTGGCATAACGTTAGCTGTCACGTCGCTTCGCAGGTAAACTCCGATACATGCTAATGTCAGATACAATGTGTAACTCAGCAAAACCATTCAAACGGTCCTCCGCCTGTGGTAAAGACTTCCGGGTGCCTGCACGTCATGACCGCGCTCTTTCGCCCCCTGGCGGCTCGGATGCCAAGGTAAATAGCCCTCCCTCAACCAAACCCTCTTGTTTCTGCGTGGTTGATCAATTCCATTTAACACGAGTCAAAACCAAGGTTCACTTCTACAGATCTGTCATTGAGAGTGTGCTCACTTTGACTGGTATGGTCACACAACCACTCAGGACAAGACTGGCGTGAAATAATTCCTATCAACTATGTTGACATGGCAATAAATGATTGAATCTTGATGAGTGTATACAGTAGTAATATGTGTGAATAGAAGGCTCTCAGTTGCGGAATCAACATTCATCTGGATTCATTGTATTTAAAAACAAAAAAGATAACAATGATGGACTGGTCGTCAAAGCAATACATTTAACAGACATTGAAGCATATGAGCAGCCACCTTAGGGATCACTGAGGACTGCGGTGCGGAGAGAATCAACAATGCGACACTCACTGCGCCTGCGCCAATTTACAGGAAGTGTTAACATTTGGTTTACCAGCTGATAGCCAGTTTGTCAACAGTCAAGCCTTCGGGACCTCCGCTACTGAAACGACGTTATTGCCCGAGGTAAATATCGTAGTTTTATCGAACCAGTTGGTGTACACTAGTTAGATGTGAACGTAGTAATACCACATTGAATTGGGCGTCGAACCATAAAGCTTTGACTCAATGTCCGCTCGTCCGAGCAGACCTGGGGGAAGCGGAGTCCATTTAGCACACCAGCGGTAACGTCGGAACTGTGTTGACAACAGTCGCTAGGTGGCGGTATGGCACCTGCCCGCTCACGCGACTACACGTATGACGTTTGCGTGTGACCGGTGCGTCGTTTGAAGAATGCGCTGCAGTGATGGATGTTGTCTGTGAGACTGCGACGTTAACCGCTGCGTCCCCGTGTCACGTGTGACGCGATGCCGGAGTTTATCCTGCGCCGCGCCGCACGTGACACAGTGTCCAGACACAGCTCTCATTCAGTCAACATAGGAGAGACATTCACTTGTGCGTTGTCATAGGTAGACTTGACAGAACCGTTGTTCGAGAGAGAGAGAGAGGGAGGGAGGGAGAGAGTAGAGAGAGAGAGAGAGAGAGAGAGAATGTCATGTAAGGCTTTTGGTACCAGAACAAACCTCAGGCCTTCTTCACTTCACACAGAGAAAACCAGGACAGAAGAGAGGTGAAGAAGTCGTTAGTGAGGCAGCGTATCGGTATGAGCTCCAGAGGGAGCGGAGGCCGCTCCAACGGCACGCTGCCGCAGACCAAGATCTGCCAGTTCAAACTGGTGCTGCTGGGAGACATGGCTGTGGGCAAGTCCAGCCTGGTGCTGCGCTTCGTCAAGGGACAGTTTGACGAGTTCCAGGAGACGACCATCGGAGGTGAGGACGGGAAAATGTGGAACGTGTGTGTGAGCGGGTGAAGGGTTTGTGTGTGTGTGTGTGTATGGGGGGGTTGGCAATCAAAAGGGGAGATGTGGTGTCTCAAAATGTTGATCAGGTGATCAGTAGCGTGATCAAATGGGTACCGGGAGGCGAGGGGGAGAAGGCGGGAGTGATGAAGTACATTTCAGGGAAGGGGTCAAAGGGGTGAGTGGAGGACGTTTTGAAGGAGCCATGGCAACCTGTCCTAATCCCCCTTTGCGTCCAGCCGCGTTCCTGGCCCAGTCAGTGTGTCTGGACGACACCACGGTGAAGTTTGAGATCTGGGACACGGCAGGACAAGAGCGATACCATAGCCTGGCTCCCATGTACTACCGCGGGGCGCAGGCCGCTATTGTGGTCTTCGACATCACCAAGCCGGTATGTGTAGGAGCCAGTTCCTTGGTTTCAATATTTTCCCTTTCATGCCTATTCTTTACTTGACCTACATTGGTCATTTGTATTGTGTGTGTTGTGTTTTATTAATGGCTGTTCGGTGTGTTCGCCCTCTACAGGTCAGATTGCCCTTAAAGGAAAGGTGCTGGGGCGTGGTCAACTGGGAGAGCATACAGTCCTTAGACCTTGCGCGGCTTGATAACGTTCTTGCTTATCTTGCTATCATTTTCGTTGACCACAACACCCTTTAGTTTTATATTTCGTTTTCTTTATGCAATAAAAGACAAAGAACTGTAAATAAATGAAGATCTTTTTGTTTTAAATCTCACCATTATTCTGAGTCAGCCCAAGAGCGACTTACACAGCGGACAGACCGAGGGTCACCGTGGTCACTACAGTGTGGTTCATCCATGACCAGATAGCGTGACCACTCCCTCCAGCCCGTTGTGTTTGATTTCACTGCGGCCCTGTGTTTGTTCAGGACACCTTTGAGAGAGCCAAGGCTTGGGTGAAGGAGCTGCAGAGACAGGCCAGCCCTAACATCGTCATTGCCCTGGCTGGGAACAAGGCTGACCTGGCAGAGAAGAGACTAGTAGAGTACGAGGTAATGCGCTTTTCTCCAACCACTGCAGAGCCAGGCCGGGAAGGGAATGGCCCTCCCTGGTATTCCAAAACCTCCGTTGTGTCCTCAGCCCAGTGGTGTTGACACATGCCATGTCTATTATCACAGAAGATTACTTCTCAACACGGTTTCTACCTCTGCCAACAAAGTTGGAAGGAGGTTATATTTCTTACGTCTGTTTGTTAGCAAACAAATCTGGCTGAAATTTGGTGGCCAGATAGCGCTTGGCCCAAAGATCAGTTGGTTAGATCGACGATGATCCATATCTGGGATTTCCACCACTAAGACGGTTTTTGTTTTTGAGCCATAACTATTATGATACGTTCCTGTGCCGAAGTGTTACATCTAGGACCTCCAAGTCAGCCGCCCTGCAGCGTTGCATTCACGAGCTAGTTTGTCATCTGGAAGAAAACCAATTAACAAACGTAATCGGTTTAAGAGGCAAGTTGGAGAATAGTTCAGTGTTGACAGAGGTTTGCTCTCTATCGAGTGCCCTCTAGTTGTAAAGAAGATAAATGAACCAAAAGAACCGTTATTAGACCAGAGCTCGACTTTGCAGCTCCACTGAGTGCTGAACATTTTCAATGTTGGTGGTTTTCTAAATCCCTACCGATTTTGTATTTGTTTGTTGTGTGGTAAAGGAAGCCCAGACGTACACTGAAGACACTGGCTTGCTCTTCATGGAGACATCTGCCAAGACGGCCATGAACGTCAATGAGCTCTTCCTGGCCATTGGTGAGTGTCTCTCCCTTTTCTCATTTGCCACCTACAGTTGTGGTCAAACGTTTACATACACTTGTAAAGAGCATGTATATCATGGCCGTCTTGAGTTTACAATGATTTCTACAACTTAAATTTTTCTGTGATGGAGGGATTGGAACACAAAAAACATTCATGCATTTTGGTTCTTGGTACTGGGTCAAAAATATACATACAGCAACTTGAATTGGTGATGTAGAAAGTTGTGGTAATCAAATTAGCTTTGTGGCCTCTGAACTTCTTGTGAGTGATTATGATGAATACAGCAGATCACTTCTCTGAGTCATTTAAATAAGACTTGTTTGATACATTAGAATCAGACACAAACGCTACAATGGTAAAGTCTCAGGAGCTCAGCACCGATCTGAAAAGGTGGATCA
>OMOT01052652.1:12543-23403 GCA_900312575.1 Acanthochaenus luetkenii
AGGATGGTCAAGAGTCAACCAAGAACCACCAAAAAGCAGATCTGTGATGATCTAGAAGCTGATGGAACATCGGTGTCAGTGTCCACAGTCAAGATGTTTTACATCACCATGGGATGAGAGGCTGCTGTGCAAGAAGGAAGCCCTCGCTCAACTGAAGTTTGCTGCTGATCACAAGGACAAAGAAAAGGCCTTCTGGAGGAAAGTTCAGTGGTCAGATGAAACACAAATTGAGCTATTTGGCCACAATGACCAGAAATATGTTTGGAGGAGACAAGGGGAGGCCTTTTAACTCCTAGATCAACAAACTTAGTAGTATTATGCTCTGGGCCTGTTTTGCTGCCAGTGGAACTGGTTCTTTACAGAAAGTAAATGGGATAATGAAGGAGGAGGATTACCTCCAAATTCTTCATGAAAACATAAAATCATCAGCCAGAAGGTTGGGTATTGGATGTGTTCCAACAGGACAATGACCCCAAACACATCAAAAGTGGTAAAGGAACGGCTAAATCAGACTAGAATTAAGGTTTTAGAACGGCCTTCCCAAAGTCCTCACTTAAACCCCATGGAGAACATGTGGACTGTGCTGAAGAAACAAGTCTGTGTCAGAAAGCCTTTAGTAAGGCTTTAGTTTAACTGCCACAAGCTTGTGGATGGTCACCAAAAGCACCTAACTGAGGTGAAAATGGCCAAGGGACATTTAACCAAATATTAGCATTGCTGTATGCATATTTTTGACCCAGCAAATTTGGTCACATTTTCAGAACACGCATAATAAATTCATAAAATAAATTTTTGTGTGTGACAAAGAAGTATGTGCTCCAATCATTCCATGACCGAAAAATAAGAGTTGTAGAAATTATTGGAAACTCAAGGCTGCCATGAGATATTCTTTACAAGTGTGTGTAAACGAGTTGGTCAGGTGATAAAAGTGAGGTGGAAAAGGCAACACAACATTAACAGTCACCGTGATGGTGGACTCTCTGACCAGTGTTGCGCAACAAGGCTAACTACACTAAACGAAAGGAAGAAAGACAAGATACAAGCCCTTTTATATGTTCTCTGTTTGACTGTCATTGTCTGCTAATAATTATTACAGCTACCTATCTGGGTAGCTTGAAAATACACGTCAGCAGCATCAAGTAAAATCTTACCATTTGGATGTTGTTCATGACTTGGTGTCATGCAACCCACTGAATTGCAGTTTTCCCCAGACTTGCGACCGAATAGCTGGTCTGTTGACGTTACTAGGGATTTCATTAACATTAAGCTAACCAGCATTGGAATTTTGTTAACTAATAGCTACAGCTATGAAAGGGTACCCGCCACAGCAGTCCACAGAGGACCCACACACTATGGATGCTGATGTTGAGTCTTTCCAGATGATCCACGACCACTGAGACAGCCGTTACCAAAACTGACAACCGGTTGCTAGCTAGCAAGCTGCTGCAAATTAGACTGCTAGCAGGCCGCCGTACAATTTACAAGACACAGACACGGAAACCCGACAATAGCTAAATAAACCATATTGCTGGTTGACAAGCTGTCAATCACTCGGCTAGCAGCAGTAGCCAGGCCGCGATCAGCCTGTGATGTCACCTCAGCAGCTAGCAGCAAGCTAACGTTAGCACCGTAATTGTGTGACACAATATTCAAACACAACGTGATATATATACATATCATAGTAATTTACTGGGCATCCCAAACACCACTATTTGTCTTTATCGAATCGTGTACCTCACCGTTCAGCGTCGGACTCCAGCAGAGCTGACGACAGCCACTGGGTCTATGTGCGACCCGCTAACGATTCTCTCATTTCGAACCCTTGTTGGCGTGAAAGGAAATGAGGACTCGCCCCACTGCCACGATTAGAGATGGATAGATGTTCCCGGTGTCATGGCAGTTAAGCCCAGTGAATGCTATTGTATCCGTTTATCTCATTAAGAACGTGGCAATATGAAAGTCCGTCACTGTTGGAGACAGGACAACAAGTGATTTTCAGTGAACGGAGCCCGTGTAACATTGTACAAACGATTCGAAATTAAACTCGAAGAGTCTGAACTATACTGGAAGTGCATTAGGGCAACTGAATTAAATGAATGAGACGGACTAAAAAAAAAACTAATAAAAAAACAATATTTTGATTGAGTTGCTCTACTCCCAGAAATGAATCGAGCCCTCCCATCAACTGGGCATTTGCAGTTCATGCCTTGAAAACAAGAGTGTTTCAGGCTAAACTAATCACACTCGGAGAGAGCAATGTGTCGCACTGTCAAGGCCAGAACAATCGAACTGTAAGCAAACATATTCTCATGAACAATACTATTACTATAAACAATAGTAATAATAATCAGAAGAAGAAGAATGCATTTCATTAATCTCAAAGTGCTACAGTAAGAAGAAAAAAAAGGTACTTTAAAAAGCAGGCAAAACAGGGAAGAAATTGAGATGCAAAGCAAAAAGTGACTGAAAAGGCTATTATAGTCATAGAAAATGCTTTTCCAGATGAAACTTCATTCTATCATTTGAACATCAGATTATACGTTTTTTATAGCCCTCGGGACACAGCTACAAACACAATACAACTGATTAATTAATGAGTTATCACACTTTGCATCAGTAGACTACATAGGGACAGACGTACAGACAGCATATATTTCTACTCCAGTCTGTCTCGCCTCACGGAGGAGGCTGTTGGCAGCACAAACAAAGGAACACTCTTTTCTTAGTGATGGGGTGGGCCTGATTGGTTTTGAAACCTTTAGTATAAACCATGTAAATGGCATGCCATTTAAAGATTTATTTTCTAGACTTTACTAATTGTAAAAAATAGACATTGCTATATATTTTAAATAACCAATTACTAATGTGATTCTTACTGACAACTTTTTGAAAATGTCTATAACTATTTAATAAACACTAGCACCCACAGCTTTGTCATTGAATCTGCATATGCTATGCATTTGTGTCGTTTATTCCAGTCTTAGGAATCATGTTACTAAGCCTACTATTCCACTAATTCAATAATATTACTGGTCATATTCGTCACTAGCAAGTGTGTAATAGGTTTCAAGTAAGATTTCACTCAATGACAATCATTTTAAAAAAAAGTTGATATCTAAAATGCATATCGCCATCCATAATTCAAGGACAAATCTCTTTCATCTAGAGAAAAGTGGAAAGTGAATAGTACAAATTGAAATATCTATTAGCAATTATTGAAGGATGGCTAGTGTCTATAAAGTAATAACTGTCAGTAGGAAACAAAAAAATAATAAACATTTCCAAGAAAGGATTATCGGATTAGTAACTCAAGATACGTACTAGTATTTAACTACTAGAAAATCCTAAGGAATAAACATTAAAATGGTCTGCCATATGATGTTGACATTTCATCGCCATCTCAGATGTTTTCACTTCACTCATTTTCATGGAGAGAGTGCTGTGTTTATCTTAACCGATACATTTCTGTTTGAACACAAAACTTCCTCTTCCTGGAAGCTTTGGCCTGCTGTGGGCTCATCAACAACCACAATATATGAAGTTTGGATGGATCCCATATGGTTCAAAATTGGATTTCTACTTCTAAGGAAAATCAAAATGTTGAGGTGACAATTTAGGATTCATGAAACTGAGGGGTAAGAAGTGGAACTGAATGGAGAGGACAATAAGACAGATGGAAAGGAAGAGAAAGCAGATGGAAAAAGAACTTGTTGGCAGAAATGAAGTGAGGTGAGATGAGAAAAGGAGAGATCAGAGAGGACTTGAAGAAGGAAGTGGTGGTTAGTAGACTAGTGACTGAACATATTGCTGGTAAAAAAAAAAGAGGTAAAGAGCAAAAATAGAGGCGGTGGAGAATGCGAGTAGAACGAGAGAAGACAAGCGAGTAGAGAAAATGCAGTAAGAGGTACAGCGCAAGAGAGCGGATGTGGAGAGAAATACTCCTCCGGGATGTGGGTGTTTCAAAAGAACTTGAAATGTCACATATGGCCTCAAGCCTACAGTCACAATGTAGCTATTGAACCTTTGGTTGTGACTAAGAGAACAAGCTGAGTTTATATCACATGTCTCAGCGTTGATGGAGCATAGGTGATGCCTGATGCTTGCTAAAATAAAGGCATGAAAAGGCCAAGATGAAAGAGCCCTCCTATATCATAGACGGCCATATCATGTGCTCGGATTCCTACTTTTTTAACAAACGCCTGCCATTTGAATCACAATATGAGCTTTTGAAAGCCATTTGAAAGGTTGATTCAGATGCTTATACTCAGATCAGCGAGGCACATTTCCTTCCTTTCTGGTCTGTTGCTGGTTTGTTGGAACGGGTACTGGAGCTTCTGGGTTGGTATAGGACACCATGTGACTTAGAAGAGGGTTAAGGTCAGAGGATTTGAATGTTTGAAGCTTGTGCTTGTGACACGAACATGGTCCGATGAATGGCGAGGGGTTCACACGTCACACCGCCGATGGACACTGCCCCGCATATATTTTGTTTGCCATCTTTGTTTTGTTTTTGCTGATTTATGACACCAAGGAATTTTCCCTCAGAGCACAGAAGAAGCTGATTGCTCACTGGGGAGCTTCACTTGTGTGCTGTCTATTTTCATACAACTCTGCATTCTTTATCCTGTGCTATCCAAACCAGCTCTACTATCGGTCCTGTTTTCCTAGTCTAGCATATACGTACATGTTTTTTTCTTCCTCAGTGCAGTGTTAGACAGACATGAAGTAGCTCCTCACGGGGCACTGACACTTTACATTACCGGAGCTTTATTTGACCTTCAATCACACTTTTGTACCTATAATCATCAGATTTTTTAAAATGCATTGTTGTGTGTGACGCAAAACTATTCAAATCTAGGAGTTAAAAGTACTGAATAATATTTACTCATATACTGCAAGTTGATAAGAGTTGTTAACGTATTTTTTCAAAAAAGTTATACTTGTACTCAACTACATTTCAAAGCAAATATTATGCTCAATTGCATTACTCAAAGAACCATCATTTACTGGTAACTTTAATTTAGCATACAAACATGATCAACTTTCAAGAATAACTGGACCAACAGCTCCTAATGATTTGAGATGGAGGGCTACTAAGTATTGCTCTTGTGAGGAAAATTAAACGGAATATTAACTTTTACCCATATGATACTTAGATATGAGCAAATATTTTATAACCTATGCTTGTGAAGAATTTTAAATTGTGGACTTTTATCATAATACAATTTATTCAGTCAAGATTTTTCATTTTTACTTAGGTGCATGTTCCATCGCTGATTCTATCCCAGGCAATTAAGACAAAGCAGAATGAGGCACAGACACATTGGATATGCATTTGATTTTATTGAAGAAGGAAGATATGAATAGGTAGCCTTTTTTAAGGCACCTCAAAAATGTACAACAAAAGCTGAACCATTTATTTATTCAGAATACAAAAATACACATCTCAGTGACTCCAAATTGTAATAAATATTTAACCATGCATTCTAACCATAAAAAGGCACAGAAAACAGTCACTTAGTAGTCATAAAAATTACCAACTACTTTACCAAAATCATCCAGATAGTAATACAGGTGACAACTGTAACATTATATTCCAAATGTGAAAACACAATACACATCATATCATTTAACCGTAGGCAATAAATATGCAAACATTGTTTATACCTATATATTCTTACAAATTAAAACTGTGCCATTGTAAACATAATGTAAACAAATGAAACTCACTTCTCTCCCATCGTGTTAGGAACCATGTCAAAGACTATACGTTATCCTGTCCTAAGAGATCCATGCGTGGGTTTTGTTGGTTTGTGAAAACCAGGCAGTTTGCAGCATTATTTACAGACCACTGGAAAAACTCAGCAAGGGAGAAAGTTGGCAACATCCACTTTCAATGGACAAGTCAAGCATTCTCTTGACTGGAGTCTGGGGCCAATACACTTCAGATTTACAGAACCCGGCAGACACTTTGGACATACAGATATCATAACCATAGACACACACAGCTAAAGAACAGGAACAGTGTCAACTGAATTCAGTTCGGTGACTGAAATGATGGAGCTGAAATGGAAGGGAAGCCAAACCTGATGAGCACTGCAGGAACAAGGCAGCTTGCAGCAGATCTACAACTCTACAACACACTAACAGGAAGGCCTCAACAGCTTTAGACAAACCCTACATCTGGACCAAAGTGTACTTTAATCCAGACTTTTTGAATAGAATTTGGCTAAGCATATGCCTACTGTGCTATAGATCTACTACATGAGTACAAGGCATAGTTCTGTCCATAAGACTAGGATTAGATAAAAGCCACTTAATTTCATTATCTTTAGTCAGGCAGAGGTGCAATTGAATGGGCCGAGATCTCTAATGTTGGTGACACCCCTACTCAATAAATCAGTCGTTTATCTTTGGTTATGAAGGGCATGAACATTAGAGCATACATGCTAAAATCATAGCTTGTCATTGAAGATTGAAATGGATTTGAAGGCTTATGGATTTAAGCATGCCACTGTGCAATACACTGCATACAGTAGTCTGACACAACTGATTGTCCGCATAAGCAATGTTAAAACCATGCAGTTTAATAATGTCGCTCAGGGATAGTAGAGATGAGATGTGATATGGTGCTCTCTGGTGGTAGAACAAGGACAACACTTGACTGCTCTTCCCTCTCAACCCAGACACCGAATCGCTCAAATTCTGACACAATTTGGGACAATGGGGTTAAAACTTGTGCTAACTTTCAGTAATAATTAACAAATGTCACTAATTATTATTCTTATTTCTCATTATGTGGGAAGCACTGTCAGGCAATGTGGTCATAGATGTCACCATATAAATAGAAATGATATTGCTCTGAGCGGACTGACAGTAAAATAAACCAGAATTAAGACCATCGTATGAACAACAAACCATCCTGGAAGGGGGAGGGGGCCTAAATGATCAGAGTTGAAATTACATTATAGAACTAGTTGGTATGGTAAGCATACAATTGCTCATAGGTACGGTATGCTACTGTTGAAGTACACACGCACGCACACGCATGCATGCACACGCACGTACACACACACGATACATTATACATCATAGCACAACAGTCACGTCTGCCCATTCTAGTCATTCAATGACACAGTCCCACTTAACAGAATCATCCTGGAAGCACAGGGGAACAAGACTACAAACTAGGGAACTGCTGGAAGAATTTTGGAGTCGGTAAGAAAAAGCAGTCTGTCTAAGAGTACACATACAAACTTTTTTTTGTTTTTAACTGAGAAACACCACGTCAGAAAGCTGCAGGGCGCAGAGACTGTATCAAAACAAGAGATAAAATATTGCACCGTCATTAGAATACAACAGCATTATCATGTACAAGAGATTAGAACAAAATCAATAATCCACAATTGGTGTTTATGGTGCAATATACACGATCAAATGTGTAAGCTGTTGACAATGCATACCATGTCAGCAATCTACAAAGGCATTAGACTACAACACTTACAAACATTGTTTGCATACACTGGTATATTGTATGTACAGTGCATATATATACAAACTTAGCATCACATATACAAATATACCCTGTAATGCCACCAATCTTACAGAAACTAACATGAAAAGTAGTATTCTATCAACAGCTCACTTGTAGTTAGACATAAAAAAGAGGGGAAAGCTGCACTTGAGCAAGTATTTTGCAGGCTGCAGATCAACTGCCCTATTATACACTCAAAACAAATATATATATATAACTCCTATTCCCATTAAAATAGTGTTACCGTGTGAAATACTGAGTAATAAATTGCTAAAAGTGAAAAAGTTGAAGTGAACTGTTAATTCTATGTAATGATATGAGGGTTTGCACTTGCATAAAGCAAGAAGTTAAAAGTGCCTTTAAAGTATTCCTTAAAAAAACTACAGTATATGTGGTTGGCGTCAGACCAACAAATTTACTTCCGTCCTTACTAATACTAATCTCCCTCTTTCATTAGAATGCATAAGACCTACTAGCCTCAAGTGGTAAATGTGTTATCTCTACTTAATAAAGAGTTGCGTTCTGCACAAAGTCTTCATATGGTTTGGTTTGGAAGTTTCCTGGACATTCACTTTGGTACTGATTTTCAAAAGAGAATGTGTCAACTTACAGATATTAATTTCTAATATTCATACCTCATCGATGCTTTTTTTAAAAGTTCTCATGACGTCTACCAATAAAGCACATTTTACATGAAATGACTCAGAAAATATGGCACTTGACACAGGTCTTTGACACATAATTATCATGCAAACAAAATAAATAAAAGCTAGAAAAAAGATTCAGACCAAAAAGGATGCTTTCAGTAGTAACAAATGGCATCGTAATACTTAAGTCATAGAAAACTTGTTCAAGTGTTCTTTTTTGTACACACAAAAAAGAAAAAAGAAAATAGACAATGCAATTAAACACATCTAACGGTGAGCGAGCATAGCATGCAACAGCATCTCACTCTTTCCGGAGACCGCACCTTACAGGTAACCTTGACTGTGATGTTACAGCTCTCCTTATCTGTCTCCATTGGACAGCAGCAGTGCTGCAGCCAGAGATCCAGTAAGCATCACAAATCCACCTACTACTGAACTGGACTGGGCAACACACTACATCCCACTGGGAACACTCATGGAAGTCCTGGTTTTGCTACTCTGACTTTGTCATCTCAACTAAGACAAGTCAACTGTCCACAATATGGTACGTTACATACCTGATTGCATGCCGTGAATGGAAATTAAGTCAGAAATGGCTTTTTGTGAAGACCCATGACTTCCTTTTGCGCATCCATCAACTTTCTCAACTGTCACTTTGGCACCAAAGCACAAACAAACACGCTAACGCGTCTCTTTCACAACATCTCAAAGGCTTTCTCAACAGACAGACAGGGATCAAATCCACCCATCCTTGAATACCAATCTCTCCCTTCACTGCCTATGGGTGCTCCCGAACTCTTCCACTGTGGTAAGGAGAACGTTCGTAGCTTCTGCTTCCGGGTTAGAGGTCAACCATGGTGGCCTTGGCCAGCTCCTTAGTTCCCTGGAGAATTCTCTTCATATGACCCACTTTCGATATCCCCAGATCCTGAGGAGGGACAACAAGACAGACAAAGTAAGAATACAGCCCAGCCTTAGCTCGGCCACAGGTTCTGCAGTAGGCTACATCGCAACGGCTCCATCACAGTGTACTCACGCCTATCTTCATATTACGTCGCTGTGATTCCGTTTCTTTTATATTTTCACATACAATATACTGATGTATTTTTGATATGAAAATACAGATCTCCGGCTGGAAGTATCATTTTGCCACAATTGTTTGTGATTACGGTTCTTCCGAATATCAAAGGACTACACTTCCTGCGAGACTTCGAGCACAACTTGACAAATGTACACAGGAAGTGAGTGAAGCCAGACAGCTAATGTTTTTGCGCTGTTAATTTGTTATTTTCATACTTTGGGTAATGCTTATCGCCTACGATGACTTATCATACTGTATGCTAAAGTGTTGCCATGCACACCGGGCGGAAATAACTAGACATGATTTTGGTGCCCGTTCTCTCATCAGATATTGAGTAAGGTGACCAATGGGCCAAAGTCGGTGTAGTCCTTTAACTTTTCCTCTGGCAAGCTTAGCATATTTGACTGATTTCTCTACACAATGAAACCGTGAAGCTTTATCAGACAACCTGCTCAAGAGGTGTCACTGGTTACAACTTTAATTGATAAAGCACATATATATTATCCATTGTCAGCAAACCGAGTACGCAGTAGAGCAAATGAGGCAAAATTAGATGACTGAGATGACTTGGCACAAATAGTAAAACGATTTGGTTATTCTGAGTTTATGTCATGCCACTGTGTGACTGAGTGTGTGTGTGTGTGTGTGTGTGTGTGTGTGTGTGTGTGTGTGTGTGTGTGTGTGTGTGTGTGTGTGTGTGTGTGTGTGTGTGTGTGTGTGTGTGTGTGTGTTACATCGCTAACAGCTTTCATAACAACCAAGGATTGACTGAAGGCTAATGCTTTCATTTTAAATCAGTGTCCATTTGCTGTGCTCTCGCTCCTCGTACCATTTTTTTTTAACCAACCTATCAGTTGATGTCCACGATTTGAAATTGTGATGGTTTCCAATAATTGAAATGTCAAGGCCAGACCGCTTTTACATATGATTTAATCATGAATATACTGTAGAGTTAGACCCATTGGGCATTTAATATCTGGTCCATGTGAGGCTGAAATCCCATTAATTGTATCTGTGTATACTTACACGTGCACATATACACACACACATACACACACACACACATACACACACAGCAACACACACACACCACACTGATTTCAGTCTGCTGTCAACTTCAAGTCGCCTGTGTCTTTCCTGTCAAGTTCAGACAACTTCAGTTCATCCAAAACCAGATCAAATGTCACACGCACACTCCCCGACTGACTTTGCACCTTTGACGCTACCCATCCGGCCGAGCTTGGTTCGGTACACCCCAACCCATCCCATCCCAGCCCTGTAGCCTTTCCCACTAAGTGGAGACACAGTGTTAGTGGGTTAGGCACTGGCACTAAGCGACACTAAGACAGAGGAAGCCAAGCAGAGCAGTGCAGCGGGCAAACAGGAAGACAGCTATACACGCAAAAGACGACAAGAAATAGAGAGACCAAGAGGAGGAAGAGAGAAATAATTCATTGTGGGTAGGAGGGGAGGGGTGGATGGATACATGGAGGTAGTGAGGTGTGGTAATAATTGTGTGTGTGTGTGTGTGTGTGTGTGTACCTTCAGGTCCCTCCTCTCCAGGTGCAGCAGCTCGGAGCCTCGGATGTCGTGGCGGG
>OMOT01052653.1:0-10340 GCA_900312575.1 Acanthochaenus luetkenii
ACCGAGCGATGCGCTTCGTGAGGGATTCTGCGCTCTTTATTTTCCATCACCACAGTCTTGGGCCCCATGTACTTGGGGTGGAAGATATCCTGTGTCTGGTCTGACAAAGGAGGGAAAAAGGAGAGGGGACTCTCCAAGCATGTTCATTGGGCGACAGTTGAGCGATGGTGAACCGGCTTGGCGGCCCTCGAGGAATGAGAGAATCTGACGGACCATTTGTTCAAGTTCAAGTTTAATTAATATTTGTCAAGAGGTTCGAAGCAGGCGGTTTTAAAAAGAGTGAAATGGTTATTCACGTTTAACAGTCAAACCCGTCAGTGACAGAGACTCGCCATCCCGTTCCCTCACTTCCGTGGCCATTTGATCTCCTGCTTGTTCCGTTATTTCGTTTTATTCTGTGCTAAATATTTCTGTATTTTTCCCTTTGTGATGAGATCGGCGGGATAGCTGCTTTGCGAGCAGAAATGATCTTATTGGTTGAGTTAAACTTCAATGGGTGGAGCCAACCAACCAGTTTTTTGGAGCGCAAGTTAGCTAAATAGTAAAGAAGGAACTTCAGCAGGCAGCTAACTAGCTTACCTAGATAGCTAGAGGTTAGTATGGCTAGTTTGAACTTGAGCTCGGCTAACTAGCTAATCTAGATACCTTTATATTGCATTATCTTCAGTTAGGTGCGAGAGTGCTAAGTTTCATAATATTAGCTACCCTCTTGCGTTTTTCACTGGGTTTCAGTCTAACGTTACTTAGCCAGAAAAATCTATGGCTCCACCCTCTGAGGTTTAACTCAACCAATGAGATGAATTCCGCCTTCAGAGAGGTTCTGCCTCTTAGAAATGTTTGTAGAACTAAAACTCCAATCTGCATCTCAGACACCGCTGATTACATTTTGAATAAACGTAGGGAAATTATGCATCTCACCACTGCGTTATACTGTTGTTTTATTGTTATTACTCTGATTGGCCCAAAGGGCGGCGCTACAATAACAAGTCAAAACAAGGTGACATATTTCTTACTGATTGGCTGTGAGACGTATCATTCATGAGGGACGATATGTTTACTGTTGCCTTAATAAGGGAGTCTTAGTGCCTCCATAGGTGTCTACGGCGGTGCCAGCATTGATAGTTCTGCGCTGGTGATTCTGCATGTACACCACCAACATGCTAGATGGCAGTGGCGTGCTTTGTTTGCACGGAAGTTATAGCAACAGAAGTAGTAGTGTTAACATTCTCTGAAACTCGTGTTCTGGGATTTTTCTTGCTACGGATTCAATGACATCTGGTAGTAATTTGGAGATGAGGTTTCCTACAGATGAACATATTTGCGAACCTGCTAGTCTCTCTTCGATCTGCTCCAATAAGGGATTCTGGATCCCACCCCCTTTCAGTCTAACATGAAAATCAATGGGGTGTCAAATTACGTTCATGCCTTTAGCTACGTCCAACATTAATATTGATTATTTTAGCTTTCAGCGGTTCCTCTGTTCTGCATTTCTTTATTAGTTGAGGTGGATTCTGATACTTTTGAAGCTGCAATGAAATGTCTTAAAAATCGCTAGCCATACTTTGCGTAGCATTTGTACTTACATTATTTCACCTATTTTAAGAACAGAACAATTGGCAAACAGCATCCAAAATTCCAATACATTTTCACCATAGATGAAAAGAAAAAAAAAGGATCCCAATACAGTATAATCTAAAAGTCCTATTGAAGCCGTGTTGGAAATATCTTGATATGACTTCACATCATCTACGTTTGGCTAGTTATCTACGGGAATTTAAACAATACACCACCAAACAACAACACGGACCTAGAAATGCAAGAATGTGATTATCATTCTATCACTTGTGAATCCGTGCAGCGTAGAACGCAGTAGGTTGCAGCTGTGGCTGAGAGTCCAGCGCTGCAATGAAACAACATATCATAAGATAGTGAGAAGGGGTCAATAAAATAAATAAAAAGGATACAACTCAGATTTGATACAGCCTGTGAACAAGGACGTTAAAGCAAGAAACCCCCAGCACTGTCACCCAGACACACCTGAAGAGGCAGCGGATCACCAAGGTGAAATGAAAGAGGTGGAGAAAATGAAGACCGAACAAGGTTGACTAACATCAGGGCGAGTGAGAGAAGACGGGAGATTGGCACACGCCCTTTTTTTAAAGACACTTCATCCTTTGCTTTGATGAGATCTGCACTCGTCAGCAGGGCAACAGCAAGACACCATCTTATTTCACCCTGCTCTGAAGTGATGAAGCCTTATCTGCAGCAACACGGTAACAGTGTGCCGCTCCACTTCGATATCTACGAACATATAAGCAGAGGAATCTGACAGCGGTCATGTGATGACATAAACAGGAGACAACGCGTTAAAAACGCCGCTGCCGCTTCCATGTTGATTCTTAGCTGCTCGATCCAATGAATATGCAATCAGATATCTGATAGATGAGTTAAACTCACACATGATTCATCCAGGGGCAGAAATGTGCTCCACTTTCACATACATGGCGGTTGGTAAACCCTCACCCGACAAATAGGAACTGACAACAGGGAGGGTTGTTCATTTATCAGCTGAGGGAAAGTGGAAAAAAAAACATGATGTGCTTTTGCATACAGATTGCAAAGCCTTATGGGAAAGTCACCCACCAACAGGCACATCTGCGATAATCTAAATCAAAAGTTGCTGGTGCAGTCAACAAGTTCCAAACACGGTTTATTTTTACATCATAGCAAGCAGATGTAAAAGTGCATTTTCAGCTTTGAAGAGAGTTTTAATTCCTTATATCTTTAAAGGTCGATTTGACAAACTGCTTCTGGGCTTTGGCTGAGAAACAGAGACAGAGAGAAAGGAAAAGACGATCTTATCTGTTTCAGATTATCCCTGTTTTTGGTAAAAGGCCATTCTCTAGACACAATGGGCGCAGTATTATATTTCCCTGGTAGGTGTAACATAATCTCAGAGACCAATGCCCTAGGAGTTTGTTTTGAACCTTTATCTATCCAGGAAAAGTCAGCTGACTACTCACTTAGCTGTCTGTACCTGTTAATGTCCATGTGACCGTTTTGGTGTGGGATCCCTCTCTGACTCGGTTTCTCCCATTCTTTTTCTTAATAGGGTTTTCCCTGCGTGCGCTGAGGGTCTAAGGTTGGACTATGGTTATGTCTGCCCAACATGCTGCATACCGTATTTCATCATTTTCTTTTGTGATTGATTGTCGATTAGTTCGATCTAGGTAGGTTAATTCTTTGTAAAGTCTGAACTTGTACAAAATAGCTCACATTCATATTTTTAGCTCACCGTGCATGTGTGAAAAATGACTCTTCCCGGTATCATTTCCCCCGGTGCAAGTGCGGTTAAAGCAAAGAGAGCCGTGGGCTATTATACCTTTGTAATAACACTTTCAAAATGACAGTGAATTGGCAAACAGCTGAAAAGCACCCGCCCACGTTTGCTGATACAATATCCTTAGCGGTTGGATATTAAACATTAAACATGAAATAGATTAATTAATTCAAGATTATTCATATCTGACGATAATTGTTGAATTATAAATGAGGATTCTCGCCTATTATAAAGAACGTTGTTTAACGTTGTTGGTAATGCAGGAATGAAGTTAACCAATTTCCCCCCTTTGTACCGCTTCAGCATATTTAAGCGCGGCTCTCTGGCTCGGCCCAGTTTCTACGGAGGAGAAATAAGTCGTTTCATTGCCTCGCTTCAGTATTGGCGCTGGGTGTATACAAGTCGGTTTGCCCGCTGAGATGGATATTGAAAACACAATACAAAAGCAGACAGCCCAATCCATTACAAGGCCTCTAGAATTACATTTCCCTCAGATACAGTGCAGCCCTGTGAGACCCAATACACTGTGTTCCTGGAGATGGAAACAATTTGGCTCGCGTTGGCTAATTCTCCCAGGCTGCGCACTCACTGACAGCAATGATGGTGTAACACTATAAAAGGTCTTCAATTAGAGACGCTGCGATTTAACTTCATTGGACATAATTCAAGACCAATGCATTCGCCATTATGGGGCGGACTTAAAACATCTGGCCATATAACTTCTAACATGGCCGATGAGAACGATTTAACCTCAAGATGTTGCACAGTGACAGCGCTGTACTTCGTGCGTCAGTGGGTTGAACCAAAAAAGAAAGAAAGAGTTGAATACCGTACGACTGAATCTGCATCTGAATGTGGGAACATGTGGCTCCCCTTGAGAATAGCTGATGGGTGGGATTCAAATGAAAATAAAAGGAATTAAACGTGATGTGTTTTGATTGAACCGTACTCTAGTGACTATTACCCAGGGACAGTGTTGCATTAGTGTGTTGTGAAATGTTGGCCGAAAATAAAAGAGCTCGCTGTCCATCGGCATGTGGGTTTGGGTTTTCTATCTATTTGATGACATCAGCAAGATAAAGGCCATTTGCTCTGTATGTCCTGTGGTCTGAACCCGTGACGTGATCCTACAAAGAGCAACACACTCACAGTGATTACCAGTCCCTGCCTCAGCAGCCAAGATAATACAATTGCATTATTTGTGTTCTCTTATTGAATAGCATTGAGGAAGAAAGCTACTATTGCAAATCAATGGTCAGGAAGTAGATATTACATCTGTAGCATGTGACTTAATGCAATTCCCTTATTCTTTTCATGTAGCTCCTTTCAATATAATTCTTCTATCCATCCTGTTGTCCTTCTTTATTTACAGTAACTGACATTGGCCTTAAGGTGGCGGTATTCCTGCTGCTTGAACACGTTTCACAAAAAATGAAGCTAGCCGCCACTGCGTGATTGTCTGCACTTGGTCTGAAATATCACGTTTGGTTCCATCGCCTTGTGGGAAATCGTCTCCATTTCCTCTCCCGGTCCATTGCCTTTCGTTTACATCTCCATGTAAACGTCTGGTGGTCAACTTTGACAAAAATATTTTTTTCTGAAACTCGGCTTATGATATATTTATTAAGGATATGATCAATAAAACGGTTTCTAAATCCTCATATTCCCTCAGTCGCCTTTGTCGCTCTTTAACCAGAGCTGTTGTTGTTGTTGTTCTCTGTGTTTTGGTCACCGCCATTTCCAGTTTCCCTTGGTTACCGTCACTCCCACTGGTATGGAGTGTGAATACGTGAACAACTGACGTGTTGGAAGGTAAGGGTGTGGAGGTCGGGGCGGTGGATACGCGGACCGATTCTTAATTCAATTCCTAAGATGTATTCTACTGAGTGAAGTTTAAGTGTTTCTTATTTAACCATGGCCAAAACCCAACCAGTTGAAGTTCAAGTTAATGTATTTATATCGCCCTTTATTACAAGCGTGTCTCAAAGGACTTTACAGAAAATGGGCCAAACTAGATCTACCTGAACAACAATGGAATGAAAGAATACTATAAGACAAACAGGGAAATCACAAGACACACAATATAAATGTTTAGCAGGCCATAACTACCCGGCACCACCAGCCTTAGACCCTCGAGTCACGCAAAACGTATTAGGTGAGAAAATGGAAGAAACCTTGGGTGGGCCAAGTCAAAGAGGAATCCCCCACCGGGACGGCTGAGCGGGGAACAGGTGCCGGGACAAACATAACCAAAGTTGTTTTACTTGCCTAAAACTAACCATTGGCCAACCGTTGTCACGTGACAAACGGGCAAAGGAAACGACGTGTCCAGTTTTTGCTCATTTCACAAATATGTGAATGTGGCGCCGTGTTCGACTGTGTGTCAACTTCGACCGCATTGTAAATACACCGACAGCTTAAGCCTGTTCACTTCTAATGTGTTCTGGTACTATACTGACAAAAAGCCTGAGATGCTTTCAATTACCTTTATGCCCTGCGCAACCTCATGACACCGGAGAAGGAAAACAAGGATAGATGAAGTCAATTTCCGGTCAACCTCGTGAAACAGCACGACGCCAGTTTGGCATTCCTCTCAAAATGGAGATTCCAACTACTTAGTCGGACACATGAGCCGCACTGCAAAACAAATATACTGCTTCAACTCAAGTAATGAAATCATCTTGCACTGCCCTCCACAGTATGTACACGCTGCACGAGCAGCTACAACCGAAGCTGAAATTAAATCGTGCATTTCTGTACATTGTGACTAAACGTGAAACAGATGTTCTACAAAGGATTTCCATCGCTCGTCACGTTGCTGACAGTTTTCTTTCCTTTAGAACAGTCTGCAAATTAAGAGCGTTGTTCCAAAACGGAGATATCCACCATCCACCACTTCAAGATCATTCCCACGGCGGCACGGTGGCTCAGTGGTTAGCACTGTCGCCTCACAGCAAGAAGGTCGTGGGTTCGAATCTCCGCCCCTGTGTTTTCTGTGTGGAGTTTGCATGTTCTCCCCGTGTTCGCGTGGGTTTCCTCCGGGTTCTCCGGTTTCCTCCCACAGTCCAAAGACCTGCAGGTCAGGTGAACTAAAGACTCTAAATGACCCATAGATGTGTTTGTGTGCAGTATGGTATATGATGTAGTATGTATATGATGATATAATATGCATATGATGATGTAGTATGTATATATGATACAATGTAAAGCCCTTTGAGACATGCTTGTAAAAAAGTGCTATATAAATATACATGATTAGATTGGATTTAATAAGGCAATATGAAAAAGCATTATAGGTCTTTTTAAAGAATAGGAGGTACGTCTTTTAACAAAAGGACTTTTACAGACGCTCTATATTGTAGCAATATTGAATGATGGTGTAATAATAATTATAATGTATTTCTAGTAATTTGACATATAACTCGTCAAAGACAAATAGTCAAACATCTCACTAAATGTGCTTGGGTTTGAATAGAGGAAGTGTGTAAACGGCGGCGGGGGATCACGCTGTGTCTGGTGCCGGGAAGCTTCCCAAAACCAGCGGAGATCCCATTTCCTGTGTTTCTAACAGCACCAAAAGCCCCAAGGTTGTCTGAGTGACAGTTCCATTGACAGCACACGAGTGACACGCTGAACCGGGCGCACAATAACAGAGAGTCAAACAGACTGAAAAACAGGCTGTTCCCCCGGCTGTCCTTTGTTGGTCGTGCCATTAAAATTCCTCAGAGGAAAAATGGGTGGATGAGAGTTTCATGAGCAATTACTTCACTGTCTGCTGTGATTGCAAATGAAATGCTGCTAAACTGGTATGAAGTGGTACAGCAATGTCTTTTCAATAAAAAGAGCATGTCAGCAAGGTAAACCTGTTTCTTATTTCCAGGGTGCAGATAATACCCGGAAAAAACAAGGATCAAGTCCAAACAATCAAAA
The DNA here is from genome assembly GCA_900312575.1 of Acanthochaenus luetkenii. Classification (NCBI taxonomy): domain Eukaryota; kingdom Metazoa; phylum Chordata; class Actinopteri; order Beryciformes; family Stephanoberycidae; genus Acanthochaenus; species Acanthochaenus luetkenii. Next base: position 7,271 of record OMOT01052653.1, read on the forward strand.
CAATGTCCACAATCCCTCTCCCTCCGTCCGTCCCATCAATCCATCCATCCATCTGTGTTATATATCCGTCCTTCCGTCTCTCCCTGGGGTCAGACCATCTAACCAGTTGAGATTCCAGCAGACTTAGGCCCGGGGTTGTTTGTCATCCCTTATTTCTCCTTTGATCCCAGTGCAAATCTCTGCTTTCCAAAGCTCTGGCGATTCAAGACATCCCATCACCCTTTGTAATGAAGAACAGGCTCCCCCCCCCCCTAACCATCCAGCTGCAGCTGTGCAAAGGCCCCAGCATTGTTGGTGCAGGCCAGCAAGGCAGCACATGTCATTTCAGTTCCTGAGAGAGATGGAAGGGACTGGCTGCTGTATGTTCGTGCCAGTGGGCAGTGTGGGATTGTTCTGTGTCTTTACTGGTCTACCTTGGACCTAAAATGACGTCATTTCCTATTAAAATTGATAGGAAACTGGAGGGCCTTGATATTTTCTTCATCCAACAACATGAAACTAATTATTATTTGGGTTCAGATAGTTGTTTGTGGAAAACACAGTGGGATATTACTTTCCGCGGGGATACATTCTCTATTATTTTTCACTTATCTCTTCTGGTTGTTAATCAGAAGTGAGGTTTTAATCAGCAAAGGAGTCAAAGAACACCGGGAGCAAGAAACCATTCGCTGCAACCGCTGTGTTTGCCTGGGAAACGTGCCAACGTGTGTAAACCAGGACTGTAGTTCTCCGCACAGTATGTGGCGTATGGTTGTGTCCAAGCCTCTTACCAGCTTTTGATTCATTAGATAAATAAATACAATAAAAGTCTGGGCCTGTGACAAACTTCAGTCCGTATCTTAAGTCTATCAGTTGATGGTCATTTGTCTCCACAACACATAATCTGTGTTTCAGAGTTCGTGCTCATTTCTCAAAATGTTCCCAGACCCTGTGTTGCCTCACCGGGCAACATATGAACAGTCCAGCCTGAGGTGGAAGTGCTTGTTGCGAGGACACAATGAAGTATATGGCAGCCAATCAGAAACCTCCGCCGTGACGCGCTATTATCGTTCTCCTCTGTGTCGCCCTATTTCACTTCCCCCTTACCACTGACCTTCACTGAACAATGGATCCTGCTGACTTAAAGGTTCCTCTCTCCTCTCTGCAAGGTGATGGACGCTCCCCCACCGACGCACCCGTCCTCTTTCGCCCAGCGTGAGCGCGGCACCGAGACAGATATCTGTGTCGGGGGTGGAGGCCCAAGGACAGACGGAGCTATACAGTCTTCCTCTACTCTTCCGGAAATCGACCGCGGCCTCTTCAATTATTCACACTGTTGAATAACGTCGTGCTCTATCTTTATCTATGCTTAGCCTGACCAGCGATCCTTATCTGTGATTGGTTGAGTAATGGCAGAGTCAATGGGAGGTGGCAGGATTTCAAAAGACTGCGGTCGTCGTCACTGGATGTTTGAAGTGAGTTAAGGGGAAAGGAAAAGGATGAGGAGTTGATAACGTGTCTTTTCGTGTAATGAGCTACAATGGGCAGAGCAGCAATATCAGGATCTTCATTTACCTCAATGTACGTTTACGTGCACAACAACAACCCGATTACTGGGAGTGATCGGCTTAGGGCAACGTTTAGATTACAGCGTTTACATGGTTCGAAGTGACTTGATTTCCAACCCGGTTTACTGATCGGCCTGAAGGAACCGACGTAAGAGCCGCATACCATATTGTTTGCTTTGTAAATACAACATCCAGGTTACTGCATCTGATGACCTTTGACATGTTTGAAAAAAATAATAAAGAAAATGCCCCAATAAATCAAAAGATTGAACAGAACTCTAGAAGTGTTCACGCTGATTATGATCTCACTCCGATTGAGATAATCAGATAAAGGTGTTTTACATGATTGTTTCATTAGCCGGAGTATTGCCTTAATCGGGGGTGAGATCGAATTATTACATTACATTACAGCATTTAGGAGACGCTTTTATCCAAAGCGACCCACATGTCATACCGTTGGCGGAGGCAGCCATGCAAGGCGCCAACCTGCTCAACGGGAGCAATTTGGGGTTAGGTGTCTTGCTCAAGGACACTACGACAGATTTTTTTCCCGGGAGGAGCTGGACTCGAACCGCCGACCTTGCAGTTGCGGGGCGGGAACTCTACCTCCTGAGCTACTGCCGCCCCCAATTATTAGTTTGCATGTAAACGTACGCTGAAAATAATTAGTATGAGTTCGCAGCACTCGGTTCGACAGGATGGAACTCCTGCTTCACATAAAGCAGGCCTACGTGACTCACCCCAGTGATTTATAAAGATTTTGCGCGGTGCATTAGCAACCAAAAATGAGAGCCATTCTTCAATATGACAAGACAAGAAAGTGCAGCATCTCCCTTCTGCCCTGCTCAGAAAGAATGTTGACAGGGGAGCAATGTCTGTGTCTCGTAAAAGACAGCACATTCCCAAGCTGTCGGCGCACTGGAAGCGCTGACACACACTAAACAAATCATTATACTGCAGACTGAGACGAATGCACGAGTACACACAATTGAGAACAATAATGAATATATTATCCGTACAAAAACTTTCTTTGTCTGCATACATATTTTCCGAGAAACACACTCGCGTAAACTCACACACCCAGTTCTCAGGCTGGGAGGATAAACCGTGAGCCGTGGAGGGACGAGAGTCTGCAGGTTTTCATTCCAACCAAACACCACACCAGGTGATTTCACTGACCAGGTGAAGGTGTGTTGATCGGTGAAACCGCCTGTTGTTTCCTTTGGTTGGGATGAAAACCTGCAGCCTCTTAAGCCTCTTAAGCCTCTTAAGCCTCTTAAGCCTCTTCAGCCTCTTCAGCCTCAATGGCACATGGTTGCCCACAATTAAAACTATAAGCCATAATAAATAAATCCTTGCTCTCTTGTGCAAGAGGGATATCAATCAGGCAACAACCCGCCCAAAGGAGTGATGATGACCCGTAGCAAAATAATTAAATTGTGAACGGGCATTCATAACGACAAAAACACCCCAACCCCCCCCTCCTTCTAAGATTTCCCAGAAGCTAAAGCTGGTGTCCATTC
>OMOT01052654.1:2645-15219 GCA_900312575.1 Acanthochaenus luetkenii
AAGAGAGAAAAGAGAGTGAGAGTATATCACAGGAACAAATGCAAGGGGAAGAAGAAGTGGAGTTATGAAACATTCAGCGTCCAATTCTGTTTCATACACCGCCGCCCGCTCTCCTCTCACTCACTGATGGAGAATACCTGTGTGTGTGTGTGTGTGTGTGTGTGTTTCTGTGTGTTTGATAGGGAATGAAAGTGAAACTTCTAAGGATAAATTTCACAGCTAACCACAAACATACCCAGGCAATCCATACCTGTATCTAAAAAGTTGTGACATTGACATTTTGTGACGTTTTCTTCCTTCAACTAAATATCGATGTAAACAATATTAGTCAAAACTCAAACCTTGGATTTGGAAACAGGAGATTGCCAAAATAGTAGGGCTTATCAAAATACACTCAAAACACTTGTAGAAAAAGCTGTTTCCACATCTAGTAACAACTGATATAATTGTACTATTCAAAAGAGTCAAAATCATGCAGGCCTACTTCATAGATGGCCTTGTTCTAAACCAGTGGACTGTTGGGAAGAAAGTCACGCACCTTAACCCAGTGAGACAGCAGGCTGCTCCGATGAAGCTATATTTAACAATTGACTTTGAACCAATCAGAAGCTACCTCACGCCTCCCCCTATACCTCACACACACATACACACACAGGTGCACAGTTACACAAATTCCCACATTCTCACACCTACACACATATACAACCCGGCTCGATTTATAATGGTTGGTATGACCCTGCGCCCTCTCTCAGGGAGGAACTAAGAGAGTTCAAATTGTGGCCTAATTACGCCCCGCTCCGCTTCGCTCCCTCCGCCCCGTGCTCTCAGAAAGTAGAGCGCACGGCCGCAGCACACACATAAGGACCGACACGCACACATGCTCTGCTTTCAGAACAGCCGGCCTGTTTCAGAATCAACTCCCCTGTTTCTAACAAACACGCACACACGCGCACATACACACTTTGCCTCAACCGGTCCCTTGCTTCTTTCCCACAGATCTTCCCATGTGTGGCACTCTACATCAATTACACACACACACACACACACACACACACACACACACACACACACACACATACATACATTCCCCTCCCCATACCCAGGTCAACCTACATTTCTCTCTCTTTGAGAACCAGTCACTGTACAGAGTTCAGATACTTTAGAAAAAAGGAGTGTTGAGTAGCAAAGACAACCTTGACCATGCATCCAAGCTTGTGTGTGTGTGTGTGTGTGTGTGTGTGTGTGTGCTCTGAAGATGTCAACTGTGGCATGTTCAGCTGAACATCCAGAATTTGGAAACTACAGCATCACCTGACTTTATGTTTAATCCCTTGATAATCACAGAAGTCAATGTGTGTGTGTGTGTATGTATGCATGTGCTTGTGCGTGTGTTTGTACATGTTTTTGTGTGCACACATGGGTTGGAGCAATGCCCAACCCAACATGCCCATGTGCATGTGTAATGTTGTCTGTGTATGTACATATTTACGTCGTTAAGTCAAATGTGTGTGCATGTGCAATGGCTATGTATGTGTGTGTGTGTGTGTGTGTGTGTGTGTGTGTGTGTGTGATCTGAGGTATAAGACCCTAACCCAGGCTATCATTCCCATCATTCCTCCCTCTGCTCTCGGCTGATTGGCTGAGACCTCCCAGCAAGTAAATTCCAGACTCCTTGGCTTTCATAATTAGTTGCTGTGGAAATAAAACTGACACTGTTCTATAAATTACGTTCTTTTTTTTCCATCGCAAACTTTTAAAAGCTGCTAGCCCGCTTTGGGGCTGCCGATCAATTAAAGTCCTTTTCTAACGTGCTCTACACCCACACACACAAACACACACTCATCCCATTAATGAGCGGACGGCTAATTAAGACTCAAAAAAGGGGGGGAGTCACTTCTTTTGATTGATAGCATCCATTGCCATTCTCTTCCTGCTATTTTGCATTTTAATGTTCATTAATAAACTTTTATTGTTTTGTTAATTTTAATACCACCCTCCCCCCTTGAGATAATAACTGAACAGAGCGATTTGATCGGAAATACTTTCAGCTACAGGCGGGGAGACGATGGATGGGTGAGAGAGAGAGAGAGAGAGAGAGAGAGAGACATAGAGGTAGACAGAGAAAGGGGGAAGAGAGGGGAAGATGAAAAAGAAACAAAAGGAGAAAAAGGAGCAAGAAGAAGAGGAGGATGTAGAGTGGAACGAAAAACAATCCAGACTCACTTTTAAGACGGCCTTTGTTTCATATGCGACCAAACCAAACAATAGAAGGGCCGTACGTTGGCGGTTCGTGTTTAATGACGTTTTTAGCTGCAGCGCCTGTGAAACGGCAAGCGGCTGAGGAGGCTGATTGAAATCTAGACAGCCTCTTGAAATGTTTAACCTCTGCTGATGGCGAAGCTGTTTTCGTGGTTGTGTGTGGCCTTGAAAAGCACAAAACCACCAAACTCTTCCAAACCATCTTGAAACTTTCTCTCACGCCCTCTTTACTTAACGGCGCTCTTAACGAAGGGATATTGATCGTTCATTCGAGTGACGTTGGAACCTTGTTCCTTCTAACGTAAACCATACAGCCAGGCAGGTTGGGTTAGGGAGTTATTCATCCACATGTGGATGGGTGCGAATTAAAGAGAGAGAGATAAAGACATGATTTTTGGGGGGGTGCGTGTATGTGTATGTGTGTTGGGGAGAAAGAGACATATGAGTGCATGTCTGTACACATTTGATACGCTTTTTCTGTGTTTGTGTGCCTAAGTATAGGTGTGTGACTATGTATTTATTATTTATGTAGGTAAATGTGAGTGTGTGTGTGCTCATTTAAATATGTGTGTGTGCGTGTGTGTGTGCCTTCGGCCCTAGCGGTGTTAGGCCAGGGACGCGCATGATGGATCGTGGAGGCCAGCTGATAGCGCCATTACTCACTGCCACACACACACACATCTTACACACACACACACACACACACACCTGCCTGACACCTGTCCCCCATGAGGGTCTGCCTGCCCCTGAGGCCATCGCCCCGGAGACGAGCAAAGCCCCAAATTATTTTGCACGCCAGCAAGTACACGTAGTTTGAAAAAGAGAAGAACTTTAAAACTTTGTAGGACATTGCCAAACATTGTCTTTCTCTGTCTCTCTTTCTCTCGCTGACTACCTTTTTGTGTGTCTATGAGAGAGGGAGAGGGAGAGAGAGAGAGAGAGAGAGAGAGAGAGAGAAGATGGTAAGAGTTAAATTAGTCTATACTCACATATTCTTGTTTTTCAAAATGTGGCCTGAAACAACATTGATCAATAATGTTTGACTCTATCTATCTATCTATCTATCTATCTATCTATCTATCTATATATCTATCTATCTATCTATCTATCACCAATTCACGTTGTGTGAACGTCAAACTCTGTGGACCTCCACTCCTCTGGGCTCATTATATCTATCTGTCCTGTCACTTCTGGTAGGGAAAAAATGTATTGTGGCGTCAGATCCTGATATTTCACGGCTGTCAGCTGCGATGCGTGCCGTGATGACCTCAGGGGCTCGGGGAGAGGGGGCATTACTACACATATGATAATACTAGGAAATGGCATTTATGTAAGATCCATTTAGTCTTGACAGGAGATGTGCCTATATAGAGCGTCACATAGGAAACACTAGCTATCGGTACATCTAGTGCTCTACGTGTGTGCCAAAAAAAAAAATGTCTGGAATTGAGAGGACGGCAAGTCTTGTCACACTGAACACACTAGCAGTCATAAACCTTGATAGAGTATATGTGTATGTTAATCAGACAAATCTTTAAAGTTTGACATGGCTAATATTGTGACAGGCTAGTGAAAATACAAATTAGATGTTTAGATTTTCATGTTCATTATTACTTAACAATAGATAGATTGTGTGGCAATCCCTTATCTTGTGTCTACATCACCTGTCACCAGTGTCTGAAATTCACTTTTTGCCCTGCTAAGCTTAAAGAAAAAGACGAAAGATATATGCCAAGAATAATATTTACCAGTCAAATGAATAAATATGCATTTTTCATAGAAATCTATCACCTTACCTATTTTCAGTGCTACTCCATGTTCCGAATCAGGTACCATGTGTTAAGTTAAAGCTCGCTCTCTCACTTATACAGTGGACCAAGATTGTAACTAATCACAGTGCAGCAGAAATCAAGCTTTGGGGAGTGTAGTTTCAAAGTCTGAGAACAGGCAAACACCAAAGACGTTGTTTTTGAATGGTCTGAATGTAAGATCAGTTTAGATCAGGAGATCGCCTCTCGTCACACTGGAAGTCTGGTCGAGTAGACAGTGTGTGTATGTGTGTGTGTGTGTGTGTGTGTATATATGTGTGTTATTACCGTTGTATGCAATAACACGAATAACATTTTCCCACTGTATCAGTTCAGCTGGTGTTATAATGACACTTATGTTGAATTGTTTTTATTCATTTAGCACTTCACTTCTGTATTTTCAGTGTAGTTATATAGAGCAATTCATTCTCATAATTTACTTTGTCTAGGCATTCTAATGTTTTTGTTTTGTTTTTCACCTTTGAGCACTGTAAACATCCCCCGATATCTAATATATTATCTTCAATCTGTTCAATCTATCTAAAAGCACTTTATTTGTTCGGGATATGAAAAAGAAAAACACAATTACAACAATATCTATCAATATTGTAAAATCTCAGGCTGTTTGGCTCCTTCATTATTGGACAAACTGTTTCTGATTGGTCCTTTATCCTGTTATGAATTGTCATAAAACAATGTTTTCTCAATGACATGCAAGCTGCTGTTTTTACATTTTGTGCTAATCCAAATGTCAGTAATATGTACAACTTGTCTGCTGACACAGTAACTGCTCAGTCTCTTTCCACGTATGTTTGCATCTGTTGTTGTTGTTTGCGTTACGGTATGTATATGTCATGGTAAATACATCTGTCAGTGTGAATGTGTTTGGATCTGCCAGAACCTGCACATTACATTCGTTTGTGTCTATAGAGTATGTGTGTGTGTGTGTGTGTGTGTGTGTGTGTGTGTGTGTGTAGATGGGTGCATGCTGTGTGTGAGAGTCTGTACACAGAGGATGAGGTGGAGCAAGCCTCTGATGAGGGCTTTGCATGCACATCCTGCACCCCCTATGTTCCAAAAGCTGTGGGTAAGTCACAGAACATCATTCAGTTTTATTTTAAGTATTGAAAGGTTTTTAAAGTGTACAGGGATATTCATGTGTTTACTGATGACATGATTTTCTTCTTTCCTCTCTGCCTGCTTTTTGCCTTTGTTCGCAGTAGTGGAGTCAGCCATTATGGCTTCAATAAAGATCAAAGAGCCAGGTTAGGGGATTCTACTTAGTCATGTTTCGTATCACAATCAAATTCTGCATGGCTGTCTGTTGTGTGTATTGTTGTCGATCACTCAGTTTTGCAAATGTCATGCGCTTTACAGAGCCCCAGTTTTACCGGTTGGAGGGTGTGTGGCTCACTGAGTCGGGCATGTCCCTTCTGCGCAGCATCTCCATGTCTCCCCTGCACAAGAGACGGCAGCGCCGCTCCCGTCTGGGCACCCTGTGTGGCGAAGGAGGTCCTGATGGAATGGAGCTCAAGGAGGTAGAAGGAGACGGGGAGGAGGGCAAAGGTTGGCACCCTTTATCATTCATTGGTGTATGAGCAGTTTTTAGGAACCACCAACACTTTGGCTGAGTTCAATGTTGTCTTATATGTCTAGCCTGTGGAGAGCCCATGGAATGTGAACCCAAGATTGAGAACCCTGGGAGCCCAGAGAGAGAAGGTGGGGCTGAGAGGGAGATGGGTACCGAAGGAGGCGCTGAAGGCATGGCTGACTGCGATGGTCTCAAAGGGGGGGCAGAGGAGACAGAAGATAGCAAAAAAAGAAAGAGGAAACCCTACAGACCTGGTAAGTTTGCAAAATTTTACAAACCCACTTTCATAAGCAAGCACATAAGTGTCTGAGCAGTTATATGGTTTACATTCTGAAACTGTACCAGGGATTGGAGGCTTCATGGTGCGACAGAGGAAGTGTCACACACGGATGAAGAAAGGATTTTTCGCCCAGCTGGCTGGAGAGACTACTTTAGATGGACAGCCATTAGAGAGAACTATTGAGGAAGGTTAGTGACAACAGTAGACTGTTTAATCTAATTTAATCCAATATTGAAACATTTTAATAGAAGTCCAAAGTCTCAAATATTGTCTGACGCTCAGTGTTCCCCAAGCGCTGGCTGCCGGCTGAATGGCGGACTACTCATGTGTAGCTGGCCGGCTACTCTATAAAACATAATATCTTTAGAAATACTGTATATATTCAGTAGTATATGTAATAATAAACATGTAGCCTAAAAATATTGTCCGCTGCATTGTCACGCGCTAGCTTCATGTATCAATGTAACGTTAATTATGTGCTCTCTTGGGAGAGAGGAAAGCGCCTACTCCCGCTCTGCTGCACTGACTGCTTGTCATTTTCTCTGCAAGTTCGATGTAACATCACCTAATCAGCGGGATGTTTGTTGTATTTTCTGTAGGCTATTTCACATATTAGTTAGCTAGTTAACACATTAACTTCTATCAGCGTTTACCCATTTAGCAAAATACCCTCAACAGTAAAATAGTTGTAACATTAGAAGACTAAAGTAAACCATATTATAGGCTACACAATCCCTAAGGTTAGCTACTATCGTGATCCATTTCATAGCCGACTAGCCTAATGGATAGTTAACTTGCAATAGGCTACTCTGACACATTCTTGAACAGTTTGCTGACTTTGGGTAACGTGATTTTAATTACAATAACATTGATATCAATAAGATATAGCCTACCGGGCACCATTTGCAACAAAACGTCAATTTCACAATTTTCCTCAGATCATAGGCTTACAGTGGACAGCGACATGTCTCCTAAAAGGAAGGCAGATCCCGGACCCGGACAGCAGACAATAATGGGCTTCGTAAAGAAAAGAGCTATAGGTCAGTTGCTTAACATTAACTGTAAGATATACGTAGATATCCTAGATCAATTAATTAGTGTGCTTGCTTTTCCAAGTCACACTTATATTCTCTTACTTCTTTACTTCTTTATTATTTTTATTCTTCTGCCAAATCTTTCTTAAAAGTACAGGCACACATTCTGTCTCTCTCAAATGGCAGCTGCCTCACTGTCTGATCAGTCAATGTCCTTCAGAGGCAGCGTTTTTGTATAGAGGTTCCTGCAAAGGAATCTGGTTTGAGACAGGATTCCAAGGCAGCATGTACTTCATGATGTAATTTTCGCTTATGCAGGAATGTCTAGACTCTAAGGTCCATATTAATGTTAAGTTTTGTTCTGAATGTTGGAACAAACGTAATAAATATGTGTTGTACATTTAAACAGAATGAATATGGATGAAGTAATGAGACATAAACACAACATTTGCCACGTTGACTGTAAAATAAGTTTGGCTGCGTATTTGCTCTGGGGCTGACATGAGTTGTTTTGCTCAGGCTGTGCTATGCTGGGTAGCAATTGAAAGAGTGGGGTGTCTGGTTTCATACCTGACATGACGGCATGGAGTGAGCAAATAATTTTTCCAGCTGCAAAATACAACTGTCTCTTGAATTTTAACGGCTTTTATTTTGGAACGCAAATATTTTGATTATTGCCTATCAGACATTGTTTGGACAAAATACACTTGGGAGTGTTGTTTTGGTAGCATTAGGTTCCCGTCTTTTAGATGACAATACAGCCTTTTAAAAACTTATCAATAATTTTGTAACGCTTTTCTGGACCCGGAGACGGGATCGCTACAGAGTACTCGTTACTAATTTCATGTACTTGAGTGCTTGAACAGGGAAATCAGGTCAAATGCACATCCCTAATAACTACCAATCTTGTGTACTTAGGAACACTACATTTTCTTTGTAGGTCAACATGTAGAATGTTTTCTACGCTCTGTTAATAAATGAGGGCCCAGGAAACTAAAGCCTCTTCATGACTGCTTTCTCACTTCTTGGAGATTGTAAGGGTGCCTTGAAGACACCTGGTAACTGGGAAGTTTCCTACCTCCTAGTGGGAGTTATGACGCTTGAGTGACTCAACCGCATTTTGGATAAAAAATTACTTTGAAATCAATACTTTTCTAAATGAATCTATACCAAATTAGTAGTCTGTGAGTATCGAATAATCGATGCCACAGTTTCTATCCACCCATCCCTAGTGGATAGTCCTTTCCTTATTTAGCCACACCCTCAGCAGATGGTTGCTGTAAAATGACGACGGAGGCTTTTATCTGAACAATGGCTTTTATTTTAAACGCTTAGTAACATGGCACAACACGCTAACTCTCTCTCCGTATCCCGGTCTACTCTACACATGTCTCTGTATTATAGTAACTCTCTTAGTAACATTGCATTGTAAATGTGTAGCGTATATGACAGTTACTGATCCTTGAAACGCTCAAAGATTTCTCCATATTTATTTAGGCGAGATTCCTAGTCTTTAATCTCAGTGGCTTTGGTGAATTTATACTCATTTGTTACCATGCTTGTAAACAAACGTGACAGAAACATGTGTGGCGAAAACCTGTTAATTGGCTTCACGCATCCATGGGAAAAGGCATATATTCAAACATCAATCTCAGGATTTTAAGAATCATTATGGATCATTAAAATGAAGATCGATTTGAATCTTAAATAAATAAAAAACAGTTCAGCCCTACTAGCAACCACATAGAAACACCCTAGCAATGACCTATTACACCCTAGCAACCACATAGTACACCATAACAACCACATAGAAACACCCTAGCAACCACCTAGTACACCCAAGCATCCATGTACATGTACTATTTCAAGTACTTTAACTACTTCAGATTCTAGTGTAAAAATCACTACTGCAAATAGTACTGAAACTCCTACTAACGCTACTTGCCCTACTACTGCAAGTACTACAACTTCTACTGCTACTATTACTGCTGATTTGACAACTACTACCACTCCTATTACTACTAATATTACTATTAATACTTTTACTACTGCTCATACTACTACTACTTTTTAAAACATTACCTAGTCTTCAATGTATTGATTACTACAGGACATTAACAAATACAGACACCGTCGCTTAAGCTCCAAATATTTTTTTTAAAGACATTGAAACTATTTATGATTAATTCAACGGTCTACCTTTTCAAACGGAAGCAAGCACACACATTTTCTTCAGAAAATGTTCTAGTTAATTCTTAAGATCCAATTTTGTGCACTCAGAAATCTGTCTAACGTATGGGACTTAAGTTACGCAATTGTAAAATGGAGGAGTTAACGTTAATATAATCCTATGTTCATCTAACGAAATGTTGTTTCAATAATTCATTAGCCGTCACAAACTGAACGGCTTGACGAAAGTGAAAGCAAAGGCGATCAAATTTGTAAAGGCACTTCACTTTTTTGGCTATAGATGTGAACAGGACAAACCACTGTATCCACTGTTTGTCTCCGTCCGATTCAGCGTTGAACAATGTAAAGTTTTTGCATCCATATCGATAACCTTTTTGATAATTTAGCAAACCCATTTGGTGTTGCAGCAGAAAATGTCTTGAATACAATTTATGTTGCCTATAGAATGTTTATTACATTATGTAACATGAAGTGTGCATATTATTTAGGCTACTTAACAGAAACATTAATAAAGAGTTAAATTACTTCATCAGTAACTATGAATTGGCAAACATATTCAATATTTGATTGCTGCTTAATTGTGATTTTACAAAATTTATTTTTAAGAAAAAAAAGACTTACAAAACTTACAAAAATGCTTAACAATAAATCAATTTATTAGGGATTCATTTAACACATTAAAATGCACCAGAAGACTCTAAATTGCATCAGAAAAAATGGTGGCTAGTTTTTCTCTTTGGCCTACTACTTACATTTTTGGGGAACACACTACGCTCTTGACCAGTGGGAGTTGCAATGAGTCAACAGGTTAGGGGTGCAGTGCCTTACTTAAGGACATTTTGAGACCGAATATATTGGCTGTTGATGGGATTGAACCTGGGAACTTCTGGTTATGGGACAGTCTCTTAACTCCTAGGTCACCCTGCCATCCCTAGTGCTTTGTTTCATGTGAATGTCTTTACTTAGAAAAACTAAGTTTTATGTCTTTTTTTAAATAGGGCCCCACCCTGACACAGACAACATAATGGATCCCAAACCAGCGGAGGGTGAGGAACAGGCCAAGAAACGGCGGGGCAGGAAAAAGAGCAAACTTGAGGACATGTTTCCAGCTTATCTCCAGGTGTGTGGTATCTCTATGCTCCACACTTTAAACAACTATGAGCCCTATGGTATACAGTGATATAACGTTTATAACTTAAATGTTGCTGCAGGAGGCTTTCTTTGGAAAGACACTAATGGACTTGAGTAAGAAAGCTGTCATGGTGACCCCAGTGCAGAGGCCAGGAGCATGCCCTGTCCGATCTTCACTGCCTGCACTGTCGGGGATTAGAACTTCTGCCCCAGAGGGTGAGATCTCTAACAGATGACGCCTCTTCCAAATGACTTGTTAAACTGTGTTTGGAAATTGTCGTTACAGAGTGTGTGACCTTTGCGCTTCTGTCCCCAGCTGAGGCCAAGGATCGGGTAGTTGAAGTCTCTCTGCCTGTCAAGCAGGAGGGAGGTGATGCACCCAAGGCTCAGGGAGAAGGTGCAGGTGAGTGTCTGTTTTGAAAGAGACTACTTGTTAGTATTCTGATCTTTTGGCCTTTGGAGGTTAGTGGGTTGGTTTAAAATGACATGTCTCTGTAGGAGTGTATGTGCAATCCTCATCTCTGAAGGACCAGGCCTCAACTGATCCCCATGGCTCTGATGCAGAGAAAACTGAAGGTAGTTTCCTGAGGGGATGCTTTATAAGGATATACTACATTAACTCAGGGAATGATTTGATAACAGATGTTTACATCCTACTTTACCTGCTAAATGCTCCAGGTCTTCCACAAGGGGTGGAGAGTCAGGACTCTGAGCAGTTCTTCCGGAAGGTTCTGGGGGTGTCGGAGGGCTCTTCTTTGGGGGGCATGAGGCCCATCCTAGAGGGCAGTAAGGGAGAGCTCAACTGCAATGCTCTGCCACAGAGACCTCTCCTCTCAGGTGTGCATACCAGGGAATGCCTACACATCATCAAATAATTAAACATGTTTGAAATTGAGAACCATATTTGTTGTCAGATTGAGAACTTTGTAATGTCTAGTCACTGGTTAGGTTTTAGAGAAGTTTGGCTTGTGACTCAAACATGGAAAATCTCTTACAGGGTCCCTGCCCTCAGCTGGAATGATGGATTCTTTCCCTGGGCTCTCTCAGTCGCCATTCTTTGACATGCGGTAGGACAAATACTACATTGCCACACATGCATTTCATTTCTGAAAAGTCAGTAATATGTGATTATGCAATAATTAATACATCATAAATATTTAGCTGGGTGAAAAAGCAGATCCAAAATGACATCGCAATTGTATTTGTTCTATTTAGAATAGGTTTTGCTTGTCCTGATATCTATACGTGTAACCGCGTTACTTTATATAAGGTTTCTTCAGATTGAAGAGGAACAATGCGGATTCTGTCCTGGCCGTGGAACAACAGACCAGCTGTTCACTTTCGCAAGTGTCCTGGAGGGGACCTGGGAGTATGCCTATACAGTCTACATGTGTTTTGTGGATTTGGAGAAGGTTTACGAGTGTGTTCCCCGGGGAGCTTTTGTGGGAGGTGTATGGGGTGAGGGGGTCACTACTCGGGGCCATCCAATCTCTGTACGCCAAAAGCGAGAGCTGCGTCCGGGTTCTCAGCAGTAAGTCGGACTCGTTCCCAGTTAAGGTTGGCCTCCGCTAGGTCTACGTCTTGTCACCGATCCCGTTTGTGATATTCATGGACAGGATCTCGAGGCGTAGTCATGAAGGGGAGGGGTTGCAGTTCGGTGGATCGCTGCTTTTCGCAGATGATGTAGTCCTGATGGCATCATCGATCTGTGACCTTCAGCACTCACTGGAGTGTGAAGTTCAAGTTCATTTATTTATATAACCCTTAATCACAAGCATGTCTGTCTCAAAGGACTTTACAGAAAATGAGCCAAACTAGATCTACCTGAACATCAATCAAAAGAATTACAGAATAGTATAAGACAAACACGGAAAAGGAACCAAGCACAAGACACACAATATACATTTTAGCAAACCATAGCAAGCCTAACTATTCTACAAGGCCTAAATTACCCGGCACCACCAGCCTTACACCCTCAATGCATGCAAGGAAAAACTTCCACAAAAACCGTATTAGGTACAAAATGGAAGAAACCTTGTGTGGGTTAGGGTTAGGGATCCCTCACCAGGACGGCTGAGTGTGCAATAGGTGCCTGGACAAACAATAGCATAGGCAATGACCGTAACATATGGAACAGATAAGGTGAAAGAGACAGATGGGGCATGGTCATTGCAGATGTCTTGAGAACCAGGGGCTGCGATCATGTAGCAGCAGCATCCGGGAAGGGACCAGCAGTAACGGCCGCAGGGGGATGGGCAGCACCCAAGTCGACACAAGAGCC
>OMOT01052659.1:0-13830 GCA_900312575.1 Acanthochaenus luetkenii
AATGACTCAAAATTGTAGATCCACAATTAATCTCATCTCTCTCCTCAGATGAGGTGCGCACTGGGACCTACCGCCAGTTGTTCCACCCTGAGCAGCTGATCACTGGCAAGGAGGATGCTGCCAACAACTACGCCCGTGGACACTACACCATTGGCAAAGAGCTCATTGACCTGGTGCTGGACAGGATCCGCAAACTGGTGGGTAACTTGAGGAGGAATTAATTCCCTTCATCTCAGAATGTCCATCTAAATCACATCACTGTATTTCTTGCAGTTCAACATTTCCCTCTCCCTCCTCAGGCTGACCAGTGCACCGGCCTTCAGGGCTTCCTGGTTTTCCACAGCTTCGGAGGCGGCACCGGCTCTGGTTTCACCTCCCTGCTGATGGAGCGTCTGTCTGTGGACTACGGCAAGAAGTCCAAGCTGGAGTTCTCCATCTACCCGGCTCCCCAGGTGTCCACCGCTGTGGTGGAGCCCTACAACGCCATCCTGACCACCCACACCACCCTAGAGCACTCTGACTGTGCCTTCATGGTGGATAATGAGGCCATCTATGATATCTGCCGTAGGAACCTCGATATTGAGCGTCCTAGCTACACCAACCTCAACAGGCTTATTAGCCAGATAGTTTCCTCCATCACCGCTTCCCTTCGTTTCGATGGTGCCCTAAATGTTGATCTGACAGAGTTCCAGACCAACTTGGTGCCGTATCCCCGTATCCATTTCCCTCTGGCCACCTATGCCCCAGTTATCTCTGCTGAGAAGGCTTACCATGAGCAGCTCTCAGTGGCCGAAATCACCAACTCCTGCTTCGAGCCGGCCAATCAGATGGTGAAATGCGACCCTCGCCACGGCAAGTACATGGCTTGCTGCCTTCTGTTCCGTGGTGACGTGGTGCCCAAAGATGTCAATGCTGCCATTGCTACCATCAAAACAAAGCGTACCATCCAGTTTGTGGACTGGTGCCCAACTGGTTTCAAAGTTGGCATCAACTACCAGCCCCCCACTGTAGTCCCCGGTGGAGACCTGGCCAAGGTGCAGAGGGCTGTGTGCATGCTGAGCAACACCACTGCTATTGCGGAGGCCTGGGCTCGGCTTGACCACAAGTTTGACCTGATGTACGCTAAGCGTGCCTTTGTGCACTGGTATGTGGGTGAGGGTATGGAGGAGGGAGAGTTCTCTGAGGCCCGAGAGGACATGGCAGCTCTGGAGAAGGATTATGAGGAGGTCGGAGTCGACTCCATCGAGGGTGAGGGAGAGGAGGAAGGAGAGGAGTATTAAAAAGTGATGGCAAACATACAGTGCTGCATGCTCTGCCAATACCTAATAAAGATTGGACTTTATTGGAATTTTGTTGTACCTGTGTATTTATGTTATGAACACATGGCACAGAATGAATGTCTCCCAAATCAACAGATTAGATTTGAGGAATGAGGAAGTATCTGTCTCGAATTAAGATAATCGCACAGCTCACTAACACTAGTGTAGTTGCTGTATTAATTACTGTATTAACTGCGTTAGAAGCATATAATGAATGAATCACAATAAGGCAACACTACAGAACAGTTTTGAGCAAAGTTTATTGGAAAAAGAATCGTTCTTACCCAAATTCAAACATACACTGTTACTTCCAAACTTGCTTCAAGTAAGTACAAAAAGAATCATGTCAAGTCTAAAATATAATTCAATGAAATGATCACTCGATTGAAAATTAAGGAAAAGCCAAATCATACACTTTCATGAAATTTTGGTTTAGAAAACATGTATAAAACAAATCAAAAAAATACAATACAAAAAAGACATTCCAGGTGACTATAACATGCAAATCAGATGTTGCTTGGTTGTGTATGTGGTTGGTAGTGTCGGGTTGGTCTGCTGCTCAGTCACACCAGCCTGTCCTGCAGCAGCGGGCAGCTGTCCACCGCTGCCCGTCGGTTCAGAAGGTTCCAGAACATCTCCGCTCCAGAGCAGGTGTGAGCCTGGCCGACCTGGGGGCCTGCAGACACAACATCCTCCTTCAGAGGACGATAGGACTTGAAGCGCCTGTGGAGAGAAAGAAAACATCCTGACAAGCTGTTTCATTTACATTGAAGTAGTTAAAGCGTATGTCAAGTTCATTACTTTCTAGACGACTATACTATCCATAAGACAAGTCAGTACTTACTTGTACGAATATGCCACTGTTCCTACTGCTAGAGCAACTACCAGGACCCCCAACACCATAGCTATAGTTCTGGATGAGGATAGGCCAGAGCCTGAAACAAGACCCAACAAGTATGCTCAGTCAATGGGCAGGATTAAGTAGAAATCTATTGTCGAACCAAACTTGCAAATTTGTGCAAACTCGTTGTATGGCAGGTTGTGTTGCATACCCATGCTGACGTTGACTCTGGCACTGGTAACAGCTAAACTGACATCATTAGCCATGGACACGTTGATGCAGTAGACACCGGAGTCGTTGAAGAAGTGACGCAGCACCAGCTGGCACCCTTTAGACGGCTCCATCACGTTGCACACTGTGTGAATTGGCCTCCAGCACTCGGCATCCAGAATCACACTGCACACCTCTTTTGGAAGGCTGGAGAAAGAATATACAGTATACAACTCCGTGCTTCTATTGCACATTCATTCAACATAGCTCAGTCATTTTTGCAATCATAGTAAGCTGTATATCTTGACTTGTTTAGTGTGGGGTAGAAATGTTGGATTATTTGAAAGGGCCCCTCTTAAGATGTAGCTGAACGCATCCATAGCGCCGAGGGTATAGTACAGGAGGAGCACGCACCTTCCCTGGCAGGTAACAGTGAGATCCAGCACATTTCTGTCAGCGTCGGGTGTTGTCATCACAGCATTGTCCATATGCACTATCTCAACTTTCTCAATGCCCTCTGAACACAAAAACATCAAACATCGGGTCGTCACCGAAAGTAATCTAAACAACCAATGTCACCCATTGGACTTTGTTTTTTCTTATATTGACTTAAGAGCAACTCACCAACCACTTCAATGCCAGTACAGAAGGAGCCATAGCGATATATCACGCAGTCATCATCTGAAGGTTGATCATCAGCCTCCCGCTGGGCAGCTACTGCAGCTGCAGCTTGGCCTGTCAGTGTCACTGCAGACAGTCAAGGTTGTATGAAGTACGTTGTTAACCTCTGTATCATTTCATTAGCGGCGTGATACGTTTGTGGCGTATTTGTAGGAATTTACAATCTGTCAATGCAATATCAACACTTGCATTATTTGACATCCGTACTTCAATAAGCTGTACGTATAGATGCAGTACATATATATGCCAGTAAACACACCTCAGCCTGCTTAGGTTGTCACATGTCGCCAACATCTGCTCATTACCTGTGGTGCCCACATCAGCAGGTGGGCCAGGGGGCTGGGTGGGGGCGTCAACTGGTGGGTCACAGGCCTTATCGGGGATGACCGCCTGGATGACCACCTGGGGCTTGTAGGAGCCGGAGTTAATGTAGGTGTGGGTGACAGTCAGCTCTCTGGATATGAGGTCTCCGCTTTCATCACCAAAGTTCCAGTTGAAGGTGATGTCTGCGTTGCTGAGGTACTCACTGGGGTCGTGGAGGGTGATGGTGAAGGCGATTGCCCGGTTCTGGATGAAGCGCATGTCCCCCGCCACAATGTCGTTCACTTGGACCAGGGAGACGGCGAAAGGGATTTGATCTGAGGAGGACACCGATGGACACTCACCTTCAGACAGTAAATCTACACAAGACCCCCAGTCATGCCAAGGGCCATGAACAAGCAAGATAAGCAGGAGCCGGAACTGGAGCTTGAAGTAACAGTAATCAAGAAACACATTGAAGCCTATAGCATGTAGTAAAACAATACAGAAAAATAGTAGTATAAATCTGAATTGCTAACCAGTGATGGAGAACTCAGTGGAGGCATATCCCAGAGGAATGAACTTCTCCTTGCTACGGTAGTGGTAGATGACGATGTCCATGGTGTAGGAGCCCAGGGGGACGTCGTCTGTACCGATGGTCAGCGAGGAGGAGGGGCCGTCCGACACCTGCCAGTACTGACCTGCCAAATGAACATACAGTACATCGAAGGATGTACTAATATGGACGATCACTGTGGTTCCCAAACGTTTTCCCCAGGATCTCCCGAACTTACCAACAACAAAATCTGCGTCCCACCTCCCAAAAAAGACGTAGGCACGTGCTTACAGATACTAGGGTTAGACCCATATAACGGTTTGCCGATATATCGGACCGATATTGGCCTTTCATGAATTATTGGATATTGGCCAGTCAGTGTTATATACCTCTGATATGAGGGGGGTTCCTCCCTGACCACAGCTACATACAAACAGTATAACTTTTTATGTCTAGTCAAGGGCAAATGAAGTTAGTGAGAGGGTCTGATCATATGACCGTTATTTAAGGCTCTTATACATAATCCATCCTGGGTCATATTTCAGGTCATGTCACGTGGGCAAGAAACTCCACGACCCACAGAACTCAACATGATCTAGAAGCTATTTGGGCTTTAATGTGAGAAGAAAGGGCCACTTACCCAAAGCCTTCCAGACAAACACATAGCCAGGCTTCTTGTCCTTCTTGAAGGGAGTCCCATCAGGGAAAACTCCTTCCCATTCTGTGCCCGGTGTTGGGTATACTGGCTCAGATTCACTGTACTTCGTTCCTACAGCAGGAGCAACAGCATTGTGATTGTTAGAGACTGTTGTTGTTTTTGTGTGGACCCCAGGAAGACAAGTGACCACTTCATGGAAGCTAATGGGGATCCAAATAAAGAATAAAGAGACTCTGTCATGCGACAAATAAATAGATACAAACACGTTAAATATATTACGTTGAGGCCCGATTTGCAAGAACAACATTTGTCACATCAACTGATGTGGTATGGAGTGTGTGTCTGTGTGTGTGTGTATGATGTGTTACCATTGACTACGCAGTCCTCAGCCCAAACAACCTCTCCATTGGGTTGCATCTTTTGGTTGTGTGGGAACTCCAGGTCAATGGTGAAGGTAACCTTGGCTCCAGTTAGAGTTGGAGCATCATTCCCCACATTGAAAGTCACCCTTCCACCTGTATGGCAGTAGACAGGAAAAGATTAATCCCTGGATACATGACATGAAAAAAGCTACAGAATGTGTATGATGTTCTCCAAATACATTTAATGACCCTGGGATTCAAACAAACCTTTTCTAAAATGCATAGTAAATTCTTAAAAGCTGCATGGTAAGTCATGAAATGAAAGTCAAACCATTTCCCTCAGGTCCGGATATTACTTCTTGAAGATACAAGGATGTTGCAGGACATTGACAATGCAGGCGATTTAAAGTCATTTTCCAAGACTATGCAGACAATATTGCAACATGCATACCTTTCCAGGAGTCTCTGTACCGCGAGTCTCCATCTTTCCAGATTGGGTACATCTTAGTATTCCATGATGGATATCGAGTGAAACGGTTTTTGTGCTCTGAAATACCAGAACAAATATAAATTTGTAAGCAGAACTTGAATACGCTGCTCCATACACATATTTCCTCTTCTCAGAAGAAAAGATGCAGCATATATTTTTGATTCTCTGAGCACACCATGGCTGTCCTCCTGCACTCTTGAAAGAAGTTTATTATTTCAGTTTGTCGTACAATCGTCCCAAAACTGCATTATTGCTCAATTATAGCCTTTTCAGAGTATCTCATCACTATTCACTACCACTGATGTGACAAAGGGTGAATGTGTAACCAAGGTGACCGCTAGAGATCAAAAAGAGGGTGTTGGTGCTGTTTGATTGCCAACATAATTCACTGGTCCCTCCAATCCCTCTCATGTGACGGTCAGCTGAATGTGAGAGAGAGAGTGTGTGTGTGTGTGTATGCATGAGAGTTATATATTACATAGCATGAATATATAAGATGTCACAGGAATTACTACACAAGCAGATCTTGAACTATACAGATTATGTGAACCGAGACCAGTGTTTCTCAATTGGGACAAAATGCAGTACCTTTTTGCAATACTGGATTTATTTCCCATCAATAATGGAAAATAATAAGGCCAATCAAATTAATCCAAACATAATCAGGTCACTCTTGGAAAAGAGATTTTAATCTCAATTATTTTTTTACCTGGTTAAATAAAGGAAATTGATAATCCATTCTAAAGGTGGCCCTGCTTTCACTCTCAAACTGATTGACAGAGTTCTAGCAGCTAAACATGAGTTTATCATGCATTGTGAAGCTGCTAGAGCGTTGCCTCTTTGTTATTTCTTTGTAAATATTTGTGTACAATTGTTTTCTGATTGAACATTAAAATGCAGTGTCCATTGTCTTCCTATCTACTGTATACGCTATAATCAACAATGGAACACCAGCATTAATAACGGAGGGCTTTTTTTCTGGCTTGGTTTTAGTCCATGGTAACCACTACTAATCTAATGACCATCGTAACATGTTTGTAAGTGTCTCGGTTACAATTTCAGAATTTCAGACAAATGCTTGAAAGGAAAGATGTTGTGAAACCCCCTTGGGTTGCCACTCGTGCCTTGTTGGTGTCGACATTGTCATCCTGGAGGAAATGTCTAAAAGGAGATCAGTCAGAATGACCTGGTTTGCAGTCATTAGAAGATAGCTGACGGTGTTTGAACTTGAACCATGTACCTGAATCTGCAGCCACATCAATCTGCAGTCACCAGAAACATTCAATACGTGATGACTTCAGGTTGGTGTTTCCATTCTTTTAAATGTTAAACATACCCTGTATACACAGTGTTACCTGCCATTCAGTTTAAACAGTGTACCGCGTGTACTTACTTGCCACAGCATCTGAAGCTACTGCCAGCAGCACCAACAGTACAAGAGCCGTCCGCATGGTCAGCACGAAATATCCCCTTTTCTGAGCAGCACGCCGGAGGACGTTGGCCTTATAAACTCTTTGATGTCTGACCCCGCGCAGTGGCAGTAGGAGAAACCCCTCCTCCCGTTGGATGTACTGATTGTGTGTATACAGTTAAAGTACGTGTTGTATAAGTCTCAGTCACGGTAGAGCAAGCGACACATAATCACATGTGAAATGCAAAACTCCACACGTACCTTTGCACGGCAACAGATCGGATCACGGGGTTGCTAGAGTGTATAATTTGAATAGGTTGGCTTTCAAACATGGAGACATCACTATATATATTAAACTGTACGTTGTGTTCACGAAGAGCCCGGATAGCTCAGTCGGTAGAGCATCAGACTTTTAATCTGAGGGTCCAGGGTTCAAGTCCCTGTTCGGGCGAACACATTTTCGTCGGGGAATGTTCAAGTACCGCGAGTACACTAATAGGTACCAAGTATTCATTCCGTGACTGATGTACATCTTAGATCTCTCTCTTAGTATTTGTGTGATATAGCATGTATAATATAGTGTATATGTATATACTCTATGTAAGTATTTGTATACACACATATATATATATACATGATGTATGTAGGTCGCTTTGTATTACATCCCCTGACCCATTTTGGACTGCCTCTCCAATTAGCCCTAATTATTTGGGGATTTACACTGACTGACCTTCATGTTGCTACTTTCAACTGATGATTATCTGACATCAAATCAACACTATAGAAAACTCAAATAAATTATATTCCTAGAGGTTAAATGGGTTGAAAATGTTGTACTACGGCAATATCAACATGATATACATTGTAATACCTGAAACTGGTTGGTCATTAGAACACATAATACTGCAGACAGACTGCACTAGCAGAAAAAATGTAAGGAATGCAACGTTAAGGAGGATTATTGAAGCACTTGTGACTCCCTAAATTCATCCGGCTTTGTCCTGCTACCCACGGACCTATACAAAGTCACCTTGTTGAAGGTTTTTGAGCCTTAATATCTAATGCCAAAATGTACTCTTTTAAACAATGTCAGCATTCACAGCTAATCTTAATCAAAATCCGTTTCATCTTTCATTACGAATGTTAAACCTTGAACCCTGTAACACCTCACCCCGTACCCCTCGGGCCCTATAATGTACAGAGGAAAATACAACCGGGAACGCTGTAAAAAGCATGCGCTTTAATGATGAATTCATGATGAAATGCTGGAAAATACACTGCAACAGTACAACTGCAACATGTCTCTGGCTTTGAGTCAAGGTCCTGGAAGCCGTTAGGTCAGCAGATACCGGTCCCACCTGGTCAGGTGAAGTGGGTGTTGAGAGGAATGGGCGGTGACGCAGAGAGATCGCAATGTGAAGCCCTTTGATGCATGTAGAAAAGGGCTATATCAATAAACATGATTGATTGATTGATTGATCGCAGACCCTCCACCTTGACTTTGAAGCGAACCGTACTCAGACCTCCTCGGGTAGTGGTCTGAGTACGGGTCGCTTCAATTCCGCGTTGCGGGTCGCTTAACCAGTGCATTGCGAACACAGAGGGCTCCAGGTTCGCTTCGCCCTTTGACGTTGTATTTTAGCCCTCTAGGCTTTCCGTAGAAAGATCGCACGCTATCTCTCTCTCTCTCTCACACACACACACACACACAGTCTCTTATAAGGTTGTATTTGTTCATGATAATGCAGAAGTAAGCCTATTGTATTACCTTTCTGCTCCACAGAAATGGAGAGCAGTATTGGTGAGTTGGCGAAGGGGCAGCGAGCTGGTAGTCCTGAAGCTCCCACTGTCAAGAGGTGTCAGTGGGAAGGGGTCACCCTAATGTCATCAGTGATAGGGCAACGGCGGCGAGACCATGAGCTGAGCTCAAGGAAAACAAACGTCATTGCAGAGAGATGGAATTAGAGCGAAAGAGCAGTAAGCAGCACGGTGGCTCAGTGGTTAGCACTGTCGCCTCACAGAAAGAAGGTTGTGAGTTCAAATCTCCTCCCCGGTCCTTTCTGTGTGGGGTTTGCATGTTCTACCCGTGTTCGTGTGGGTTTCGTCCCACAGTCCAAAGACATGCAGGTCTGGTGAACTGAAGACTCCAGATTGCCCATCGATGTGTTTGTGTGCAGTCTGGTATATGATGTAGTATATGATGTATATGTATATGATGACTTAGTATGTATATATAATGCAATGTAAAGCCCTTTGAGACGTGCTTGTATAAAAGAGCTTTTTATAACTAAACATGATTGATTGATTGATAAGCTCCAAATGGAAATGGAAGAAAGAAGGCGACAGGTGGAGAGTGACCAGGCCATGGTGCCCATGATCACCCAAGTGATGACAAGTATAGCAGCAGCCATCTTGTTCCAAGGGAAAACTACCCATAATACGGAGCAGTAAAGGTCTGAGCTCCAGAGGAACTATAGCGTGAACAGAAAGAGGGCTGAGGCCCCACCGGAGCTGAAGTGGACCAGAAAGAGAACTGAATCCTCCTTCAAATGAACTGACAATGTGAACGCAAAATGAACTGAGTTTGGTTTGTTTCAAAAGGACTATATGTGAAAACACCCTCCATCAGTGGTAACTGAAACTCAGTCGTCTGAAAGTGGACCAACAGAAAAGGGACTCAGTTCTCTTTGCGTTCACATTGTCAGTTCATTTGAAGGAGGACTGAGTTCTCTTTCTGGTCCACTTCAGCTCTGGTGGGGCCTCGGTCCTCCTTCTGTTCACGCTACAGTTCCTCTGGAGCTCAGACCTTCACTGCCTTGGATTATTGGTAGTTTTCACTTGGTATTTGGTTAAAGTACACAGAGACATGGAAAACCAAAGTAGAATTGTTCAGATCACATTTAAACACAAAAAGCGACTGAGGAAACTGCAATGGAGATCTGTCTACGGCAAGCCTAGAGGGCTAAAATACAACGGCAAAGGGCGAAGCGAACCTGGAGCACTTTGTGCACATAATGCACTGGTTAAGTGGTGACTAATCGCTCTGAGTTCGCTTCCGTCCGCTGTATGTGTGGCTTCCCCATCCTGCCTCTGTGGTCAGGTTTGAGAAAACGCCCTGGGCCTGCTCAGGAGATGCAGACGCTTCCCTTACAGACAAAGAACGAAGATTTCTGCTGTGGCTACGATGAGCGATACCAGGCTCCCCCAAAGCTTCAGCCGACGCCACTGGCGGGCGTTGTCATTTACTGAGACATGTGCCGCCAACAGGCGAGAGATCGTTTGTGGAACCTTCCTCCGGGAGAACTGGGTCCGAATTTCCTTTGAACACTTCTGAAAACATGATGATTTCCTGTGGGGAGCTTGTGTCAGGCACCTCTTGTACTATAAAGCCCTCGTCCTGCAGGACTAAAAACACGGTCTCCATGAGGCCTGAGGCGATGTACTCCATTTTTAATGAAGACATCCAGGTCCCAAGTTGCCCATGTAGACTTCTAGATGCCTCCGCTGTCATGCTCAAGGTGAGAGATTTAGAAACAGAGTGCCGTCTAGTAACAGTAGTGCTTCTTTGCATCAGTGATATTTCCATGCTTCCCATGATGCTGCAAACAGCATTTATAGCCAACTCCATGACCTCGGGGGAAACCGGCACGGTTTCACACACTTGTATTATTTTGTCTATCACTTTAGTCGTGGTTTTTTCCAGAATGGTCACCATCACGTCTTTGACAACAGCCTCCATTTGGTCGAGTGAAATCTTGACTGCATTGTCTGACAGGTCAACATAATTGGCTGTGCCAGTCTCAGGTCCAGGTGTGTGTGCCCACTCGTGAGAGGACAGCTCATCACGACTGGGTGTGAGCTGGCCGAATTTGTCTGGCAACATCCCCTCAGTCACATCTTTCCCTGGCCAACCAGAATCCTGAGGGCTCGCCATCATGAATTCAGTCTGCGAGACGTTGCACCTCAGAGACTCTCCCATCTGGTCACTGAAAGGATCAGCGCTATTATCGACTTCCGTCTGATAATAATCACTCTCCAAGTCGAAACCAGAAGTCAGTCTAAACAGTATTTCATCAACAGAACTTCCATCAGAATCAGATTGTGTCATTAGTTGGCTATGTTCTGGTGGTTGTGAAATATAATTTAGCGCCAATTTTGCTGTGGGAACCTCAAAGATGGAGGCATTCTGTAAGTGACGGGTTAACGGGCTTCCATCATCACTGAGCATCGGTTGAATGGTCTCATTTTCCCTCGTCTGTCCTTCATTGTCATTTGGTAGCAATTCGCCCAATTCACGGCACCGTAGAGCTTGTTCCATTAAAGAATTAGACATTTCCTCTATTTTGCTAGATTCTATTGGTTCATCTTGGTCTTCCTCTGTCTCAGGTGGTGCCAAAAGTGAAGTGGATGTAGCAGTTCGACTGACTTGAGGTGACTCCCCTCTTCTAGACGAGGGTGCAAAAGATGCTTCTGATTCCAAGTTGTTTTCTGACACACGCGAAGAGATGAATGAACCCACTGCCCCACTAGTCAAGCTTTTTAAGGAAGGTAATTCTGATGGCTGTAAGTAAAACATGTCCAGGTTCAGGTCAGGCAGTCCTGCTGCTGTATCTTCTGACTGCATCGGGGGGGATCTTTGTCCAGGGACGCTGTCATCAGCTCCATCTGGACATAAAACGTCCTTTATGTCTTCGGTTACCTCTTGCTTGCATGAGAAGTTGTTATATGCCGTGTTGATGAGATCACATACAATAATGTCTAATCTTGAGTGCGCTTCCTGAATCGGTGTGTGCGCTATTTCATCCGATTCATACATTGCAAAGTCTCTCTGGCTGTCACCGTCAAAGGTGGGGTGTCCACGGCTCCCTTGACTGAGACGCTCCCCATCTTCTGACATACTACTGCTGCTGCTCATATCCAGCACTGTTTGGCTCCTTTTTGGCAGGAAGGCTTGTTCTTCATGCTCATAGACTCGCCCCATGTCTGTCTCCATAACACAGCTCCCTCGATAGTGATGACTTTCTGTGATATACTGCAAAAATAAAAACATAGCGCCACATGTGCATTTACAAAACATTGAATGTCCGTGCAATTGCTAGAAATGACAAATGGATGTAACTTGCAGTTACAATCTTGTTGTAAAATATCGCTAAATTCTAATCCTGTGGACTTCGCAATGCAGCTGTTCCTACATCAGTTCCATATGCTGACCATACAGTTGCTTTTCATCTGCGACTGAAACTTCAACTGTTTCCTCTGTACTTCTCGTTTGTTCTCATCTCAATATGCCACATATTTGATCTAAAGTAAAAAGGTACCTGCAGTGTCTTGATATCCTCCACCGCATTTGCACTGTTGTCGCCGGTTGTTTTTGGCGTCTGAGGCAAAGGTGTCAGTCTTCTGGGATCCAAACAGCCCAACGAGGACGGTTCTGCCACATACATCAAACGTGTCGTTTTCACAGAAGTTCTGACACTGTTCATACGTGATCAAACCCACAGTAACCATGACCTTACCTTCCAGTGAAATGAGTCTTTCAAAAGACAGCGACGCAGCTTGCTGCCATGTATGGTCTGTGATTCAAACAGAAACCAGACAGTAGTGACGATTGACATGTGACCTTCCAAAACAATTATGTTGATAAGAGAATATGAACAGCTCATCATCATTCACTCCAAAAGTAGATTGGGATTCTTACAGCAATTTGTCATCCTCTCATACTGCAGGTCCTCCAGTGTCTCCTCCCTCTTCTTGCGTGTGGCGGATTTTTTCTTTTTCTGCAAGGAAGACCATAAGGAGGAAAAGCTTTTAAAGATATTCACACCCCAAAAAGAGTTTGTTTGATTTCTGTTGTTGTTTTTAACAGGAGCCACACACTATTCTCCGCCGTTGAACTTGTGCTTGTGTGTAAACTTTGTGTGAACGAAAGGGGAAAGAAAGAAAATTAAAATACATTTGGAAGAACATGAAAGTCCACTCTAGGTTAAATGTATTGTTAGCCTTGGTAGGTGATGGTCAAATGTCACCTTGCTAACACGCCTCTGACTGGCTTCCTTCAGGTATCTGGCCTTGTTCACTTCCACGTTGACTTCCTCTTCAATTATCATCAGTTGGGATCGTGCCTTTGATATCCAGTTCCCCTTGTACTATGGGCAAATCAGTACAGTGCTTTAACACGATTGTGTGGCTAAATTCTTAGTTATTAGCTCAGAATCGTTGTGTATACTGTACAGTGTATACACTACACTCCTACCAGTTGCTTGTACAGAGTGTTCTCTCTCTTTATGCAACCTCCAGCTAGCAACGCTTCTCCTATTCTGATGCCCCTAAGATACACAACATGAAAACATTTTTATAAAAGTGTTCCTACACATCACTACCGCCACAGTTCCAATTGAGGCCTCAAACTTGTATCACTGTATTTAACAAAGGTTCATTCCAAAAAACTACGTGACCCTTTTCTTTGTGTACTTTCTAAGAAAGAAACACCTATGACTAGTACTGCTAATATGACAACTGTTCCACAATGCATCGCAGCAATCATTCTGTGAGAGAATGTGTCACGTTTTCCCAATGGCGGTTATTTTTGGCAATACAAATCTTTAAGTATTACAAAGATAGCGATAATAGTAGTTGGCTGTGGTTACCAGGGGGCACTGGACAGCTGCAGAAGGCTTTGGTTATGAGTGCCGATCTTCAATAAGTACTCTCTCATTTCGGTAAGCGTGACACTCTGTGGAATATGCCCCTTCTCTTGCAGGTTTAAAAGGATCCACATCTTTTCCCTCTGAAATGAAACAAAGGACCGTTTTAACGAACCAATGGCATGTCTTCTCAGCATTTAAAAAAACAACAACTACATATATAAATGTTTGAAATGGATAATGTACCATCTTTGCTGTGTAGGTCTTGTCAAGGTCAACTTTAACATTGTCCACGTATTGTCTGTAGGTGTTGTATTCCTTTACAGAGCACACAACCTGGGGGAGGGGAGGGGGGGTG
>OMOT01052664.1:0-14481 GCA_900312575.1 Acanthochaenus luetkenii
ACCACTAAGCTGCATGGGAGAGATGGCGGAGATGGAGGAAGCTGGGTGAGTGCTGCTTTACACTGTGGCCTAAAAAAAAGAAACCATACCAGTCTGCATCGCGCGATGTCCGCAAACAGCAAACTACTGATAAACATGAGCATGTGTATCGATGCAATGAAAACGGATCTGTTAAAGTTTTAGAAAGATGTGTTTTGGGGCATTATGAATGTATTGGACGGAAACCAAAGAAAAGTTCCTCTTGTAGTTTTCCTCGACATAATGACAAAAGACAAAACACTGAGGTAGTGCAGGAAAAAGAGTATTGGGCTGGAGCTGTGGCATCCAATAACCAATCATCTCTTAAAAACGTAAACCCAACACCACATCCTAAATATGGATGACTCCGTCTACGCGCTGTCATTATAACGTCTAATATCTCTTTGTCCTCGGTGGAATAAACTAACAGCACTTCAGCTCCGCCAACACCACAAACACAGAGTTTACTGTAATTGAGCCAGAGTTTTGACGACTCCAGTATAGGCTGGTCACTTCCGAGGGTTATTGTTTTCATAATGAGCTCAACTTGGCTCTGGTGCTCATTTATGTTAACTGGAGATGGAGTGAGAGGCAGAATGTACATTAGAGTGAGAGAGAGAACGTATTAGTAGAAGAGGGGGCAGACACAGAGACAGAGAACATTATTCTGAGAGGTAAAACATGAAGATACAGAGACACACAGTGATCAAGAGAAAGCGACAGACAGAGAGAACATTACCGTATTCAAGCGAGAGAGAGGCAAAGTTATTGTGAGAGCGAGGGAAACTAGAGAATGAGGGAGGGAGAGAGAAGGTACATTAAGTACATTAGTATGCTCCTATGCGCAATGTGTCTGGTAACACTCTCCCATTGGTCTGCAGTGGCTGGACACAGGGGAAATTTACTTTATTTCCTCCAGGTGCTGAGAGAGAACTTCAGCACAAAGTTCTATCTCTAATTATCTCTAATCTCTATTAAGGCTTCGGACAAGGGAACAAGAACAGAGAACGCAGCGTAGTTGCCTTAAAATATTATAATAATGTTCATTTTCATCTGTTCACACAAACAAATGATCAAAGATGATTAATGGAGACGTTGCTAAAATGTCATTTTGCTTGAGTGTTGAAACTTTTTTCCCCAACTGAGGATGCCGTTCCGGATCGTTACGGCCCAAGTTAACCTCTGAGTTTAGGCGTTGCTGCTGCCATCTCTTCAAGTCCAGTCTGAAAACGAGAAAGTGGTCCACTCTCTTTACAGATGCTCTCGACTCACTGCAGCTTGCTGCGGCTCATATTACAAACTCAGTCAGTGTTGTTTGACACACACACCACTAACGTAACATCACCGCTATAAGCGCTGTGCTTAAAGAGACGCCTATTAGCCAGATCAAACAGTAATTCGCAAAATAACGTGTATTTATTTTCTCTAAATGTTGGTATTGTACCCTTTTCAAAACTCTAGTACCGCTGTACTTCTTCAGTACTGGTAAACGTGCAAGCCTACTCTCCACCTCTATAAAACGATTAAATTTTCACTGGATATTATGAAATCAATAGAGTCTGATAACAGGTCAGCCCAGTCTGAGAGCCAGTGGATGAGAGTCCATTAGCACGCTGATAAATAAAAGAGACGCAGTTCAGAGATGTCCATCCCTTCCTTCATCCAGCCATGAATAATCCAAAAGGCTAAACCAGTGCTGGCCTCCTCTGCTATGCCTACACACAAAATACTGGGCCATACTGGGGCCAGGATGGATTTGTCTGCTTCCCACTGATAGATGTGGATCTCTTCTTGAAATACTTTTACTAAACAGTCTCGACTTAGATTACTAGTTTGGGGAGAAAAACCGATAGATATTAATTTGTCATAAGACACTGTAGATATAACATCCTTTTATGTGTGAAAAGACAAAATCAAGTTGCTATAATTTCATTTCTGAACAGCTGTTGGTATCAGATTTTACTGTTTGGGACAATTATTAAATAACATTATTCTATTCAGTCTGTTATCTGTCTGATATGCGATACTGGTCTCAGTACCGCAAATTGGTCACAGCTAAAGCACAGTGCCCATCAGCAGCTGTGTCCTGTCAACGTGC
The DNA here is from genome assembly GCA_900312575.1 of Acanthochaenus luetkenii. Taxonomy (NCBI): domain Eukaryota; kingdom Metazoa; phylum Chordata; class Actinopteri; order Beryciformes; family Stephanoberycidae; genus Acanthochaenus; species Acanthochaenus luetkenii. The sequence continues at coordinate 2,117 of OMOT01052664.1, forward strand.
CCTTGAGCAAGACACTGAACATCTACCTGCCAGGTTATTGTAAATTACTCTGGATAAATGGATCAGCAAAATCCCTAAAATGTTAATTAAAATGCGTTGCATCCACACACAAAATTAGAATCTGTATTTATGTCCTTTTTGATGTTTGCTTAGTGATTTATAACTAATGCTCTGTTCACCTTCCCCACCAAATAGCAACTCGATTGGGATTTGGGGAGACACCTCACGTATAGGACGTGTTGTGCTGTCGTTACTCAGCGTGTCTTTTCGACATCACTGTCAATTCATATTGACAGCAGATATTGGTTACATCCTAGAATAGATATGAGCAGTCACCCAAAGGCCACTGTGTGAACGTAGCCTACATGTGACGTGGCATTGGCTGAAGTGAAAGCAAAAAACCGATGACGAACAGCGTTCTGTCTGACCTTCTTGGGTCCGCTGAAGATCCTCCGGTAGGTGTCTGGATTCTTCTCGGCTGGTTTGCCCAGAGGCCTCCTTCTGGGAGCCTCGGCCACCACCCTGAGGCTGTCCTCGGAGAAGTCCGGGATGTCTGCAGACACAATACACAACCAGCAGCACATGTCAGTTAAGGTTTCATGATTATGGCTAAAATAAGAATCTCAACTATTCTGTGATCATGATTATTGGTCTGAATTGGAATTTCTCTGCTTTCTTGGGCATTTTTATAGTAGAGAGACAGTGAAGGTGGTAATAAAAGGTCCCAGGCTACTAATTCTCTGTCAGTTGTAAATATTTGGGATGTAAAACAGGAATAGGCAACCATGTGCCATGGAATGCCAAGATCTGCAGGTTTTAATTCAAGCTAATCACTACAGCAGGTGCTAGTCGATTAGTTTGTCCTGCCAGAAACATGAACAGTTCTACTGTTTCTGCTTTGCCCATACAGGCTCCAATCGGTTGGAATGGCGGATGTAAATGGAGACGAATATGCTACAAGGAAGTCTTTCTTACCGTCTGCCATAAGATACAACAATGAGTCAATCCCAGGGTATTTCTTCAGCTCGGACCAATCGTTTTTATACTGGTTGTGTGCATATATTAATTTCTCTTTTATTTCTCTTTACTTTTCCATTTCTATAGTTCTTGTATGCTGGTGAGAAAAACAATTTCCTGACATCTTTTCCCCCCATGTTAAAGCTATTTTTACTCCAGGATCGTAAGTACGGTAAGTAAGATTTATTAACACAGCACCGAGCATAGTCATAAAGTGCTTTCACAAGCAACAATGAAAACAATATACATTTAAAAACTAAACATACACATACAACAACAAGACTAGGCAATCCCATGTGACGCCAGGCCAATTTGTGATAGTGCAGCACGATACTCATATACCGTATTGCTCATATTGCTATTGTGGTGGGGAAGTGGACGGTAATCCATACTGCGATTTCAACAGTCCTACTCTAGGATTTGTCTTAATCCATGTTTATAGAACCAGATTTAAATGTTTGGAAATGGCCTGAAATGACAGTGACGGTGTCTTTATCATGTGTTGTGCATTTCTCAGGGCTTTCAGTTTATCTCATGTCCCTGTGGCATCGTTCACACCAGATAAATACCACACATTGACCTTTTACACAGTGACTAGCTGCTGAGTATGATGAGCTTAAAGGGGGCGAAGTTAGTGCTGCTATCAGGGTGTCCTACTGTGTGTGTGTGTGTAGTTATGTGTACACAGTACATAGTGTATTAATGCTGGTATGGGGGTTAGGGGTGTGTTTGTACACAGTACACAAGGCAAATGGCCTCTACTGGTCTGACCTTAAAACTACTGAGCATCAAAACATTTGCACTTTTTCTTTCAATAATGTGTGTGTATGTGTGCGCATGCATGTGGGCACATGTTCTTCTGTAGTTTTAGTTCTACAAACATTTCTCAGTCAAAGCTACTCCGGAAGCAGAACTAGTCTGATTGGTTGAGTTAAACATCAGTGGGTGGAGCCAAAGAACCACAGTTTTTCTGGCTAAGTAACATTAGACTGAAGCTCAGTTAAAAAGACAAGAGGAAAGAGAGGAGGAAGCTAACATTGTGAAGCCTAGCGCTCTGCTAGTAACTGAAACAATACAATCCAGCCATACTAAGTTATCTTGGTTAGCTAGTTAGCTAGCTGCTGACCTTCCAACGTTATGTCATGGTCATGAATGAATAAAAAACGATTTGTTTTCCAGTTAGCCAACTGGCGCCCACTGAACTTTTAACCAACCATTATTTCTGCCTCCAGTGCTGCTCTGCCTCAGAGTAAAACTACAACCTGCATGCTCTTCATTGTCCCCTGTCATATTCATATATATATATATATATGTATGTATGTATGTATGTATGTGTGTGTGTGTGTGTGTTAACCTGTATGTATCCTGCTGCTCTCAGAGTACTTCTTGTTGTCCTTGGCTACCAGTCTCTCCCGACTCTCCAGTATCTCGAAGGGATCGGGTGGACTGTCTATCAGCATTTCCATGGCAACCGCTGAGGCTGCCTTGGTGACGGCAGCCCTCTTGGCATTCCTCCTCTCTTTAGAGCCATCGTTATCATCATCGCCGTCGCTGTCGCTCATGTCGTCAAAGCCAAAGTATTTAATCTTGTAACTGGAGCTGCCGGTGGCGTTGTCGGTGCTGTTCTCCTCCTGCTGGGTCTCTGTGTTTTCGAAACCAAACAATTCCAGCTTACTGTCCTTCTTCGACTTGCTCTGCGTCTGCCTGAACCTGCAGCGAGAACAAAGTACGTGTGAAGATGTGGAGAGAAAATGGCAAAACACAAAGCTAGGATTTGCTGATCGGTTTTAAGAAATCATTGTCTGTTTGCACTGAATGCGAGGTCTTGTTCTCCTTGTACCATTTGAGCCAAGTTTCCTTCCAAGTATGAATATTCTAATTCTAGTATATCGAATTAGATACCTGTAAGTTGAATGGAAACAAGTCAATTTCAATAAAAGTTCCTCAATGTCGATTTTTACACTCACTTGAAAAAAAGTTATAGAAATTATGTGATTAACAGAGCTGGAAACGCATTTGCCTACTGGGAAGAGAGAGATAATAGAATCAGAATCACTTTACTCACTTTTACCAATTTCATCAATGAATGAAATATTTGTTGAATAAAAATGTATGCTTGGCAGGACTATAGAATTTCATTGCACAACAGTTCAAAGTGGCTTTCAACATTCTGAAATGTCCAAAATATCTGTCTTCCATTATACCTACTGTTTCTCCCAGGTATAAGTCTACATCATGGCTATACGACCATTAGTTGGTGCGTATATTGCCACGTTCAATTGTTTTATTTTCTGTTTCGGACAGAGTAAAAAATGTGGCCATCATTAGGTGACACGAAATAACTACCTTACGAATACTAATCAATTATTGTCTCAATTTTCTCATAGATGTTTTCTCATGTTCAGGAAGCCTATTTATTCCCTTTAATGGAAACATGACATTTCCAAAAAGTACCTTGACAGCAGGATGGCTTACATGAGCTGACCATAGTGTTAGTTGATATGTCACTACACCAGTATTGTACATTTATTGTCCTTGGCTAAAAAAGTGATAAAACCTGAATGCCAGTAATTACAGCAGATTGTGAAATGTGAAAATGTTTGACCTCAATGAAAGACTGCTTTAAAATTGGAAATTAATGCAGAAAGACAGAGACAAAAGAGAGAAAGAGACAGTTGCAGATTATCAGGGAAGACACAGACCGAAGCTTCAGACAAAGAATGATCACTGCAAGGTGTAAAATGCGTTTCAAACATGACTTAACACAAAAAGGTAATCTACTCCTGAAAAACAATTGTCTGTGTGTGTGTATGAATCAGTGCAAGCTTGTATGTATGTGTATTTTTAAGCAAACTAGGCATGGAAAAAACCTTCAGTTAACTGAACTAAAACAAGGCAGTCAGAGGTAATATCCTGCATACACACTGACACCTAAGCCCTTGTAAAGACCTCTATCAGTCTCCTGGGTGACTCTCAGGATATATTTGTCCACAGGCATCAATATGTGGATTAACATTGCAGGATGAACTGGGTATCATTGGAAATTCAGTTCTGATAACAAGTTTAGGATCATACGTTGCTGTTTTTGATTAAAGCTCATTTCACAAAGCAATAAAATAGATTTTTGTACAAAACCCGTTTCTCACTGAAAATACCTGAAGGGTAGCAGAAAGAGATCTGAGAGCAAGGATCCAACATTTTGAAGCTTCTCAATACAATTTGACACCTTTTGCTTTCTTGAAAAGGGCTATACACCCCAAGTGCCACCATTTGGAATACTTAGCCAGATATGAATTAAATCTGGTTTTATTGGGAAACCTTTGTAATGACATGAAGTACCTCAGAAACTAAACAAAATCTAGCAAAACTATTGCGAATAATAAAATCATTAAAACTGCCATAGGCCTAGATCAAATGTTGCGCATCAATATAAATTTCAAATCAAGGTTTATGTGAAATTGTACTGAAGAAATCAAAGCAAATGACGCATAAATGTTGCAGAGAAAATAATTTGCCATTACATACTGAAATTAGCTTTCTTTGGACAAAGACAAATATCGAGAAAAATATTATTTCAGAACCGGCATTGAATTTCAAAATGTTTCGACACAAAACTAGGCCCAGCCCTACTCCGGTTCGTCGTACCTGGGTTTGGCAGTTGCTTGTTCGGTCTTCTTCCTCTGCCATCCCGCCTCTCCCAGCTCTGTTGTACTGCCAGATCCAGCATTACCACTAGAGGGCGCTCCACCACTGCTAAGCTCCTCCGCCCCTCTGTCCTGGATAGTGACGTTACACATCGACACACAAGACGGGTGGAGCACCGTGTAGTCCCTTGTCCTGCTCCGTCCCCCTCCGCTACCAGTCTTCTTATTACTGGCGTCAGACGTGGATTTGGGATGATCTGCACCAAAAGCAGTGTTGGAGGAGTTGCTGGAGTCCGGGGCTTTGCCGGAGCTCTGTTTGTTAGGCCTCCTGTAGGTCCTACAGTTGGAGTTTCTGAGGAGCGAGGAGGTGGTCTGGGAGTAGTCCTCCGATTCCGACGGCTCGACAGGGACGTCCGAGTCGCCCCCTAAATCCTCGCTCTCGCTGGGGCTCTGGAGCTGTGGGGGAGAGGGGGGCTTCTCCTCCCGGAGTTGCCCCAGACCGAAGCACCGTCCTAGGTCATGGCTAACCACGGTGCCCCCCGTCGAGGCCCAAAGCATGGAGGGAGCGTTCCGGTGTTCCTGGCTGGGCGAGGGAGAACGGAGGCCCATGATAGCGTCCCAAGGGTCGTAGGTCGAGTCCGCCTTGGACTCGGTCTTCAGGGTGGTGGTCTGGGCCAGGGGCTTCTTGTCACTCTCTGAGGCGTTCCGGTACCATGAGTAGCTGTGCTGCTTCTCCAACGATAACAAGGAGCTCTGCTGGGACTTGACTACCGGGAAGAGAGAGATAATAGAATCAGAATCACTTTACTCGTCAAGTACCATAAATGAATGTAGAAATGGTGACACCGATGTCAGGACACATTGCAGGGTGTCAAGTTTCATCAAGTTAAATTTAAGGCTTTTAAATACCTTTTCATGCTGAAACATCAAACCAATTTCATCAATGAAATAAAACATGAAAATCGAAGCAACTCTATACCTACCAGAACATCGTGTGCATTATACATTGTTATACGCCCCCAAAACTTAATGTTTTTAAATGCCAGAGCCCTTTAAATATAGTGCCCCCACTAGGCCAATCAGTGTAATATTTGAAGATGCATCGTCCCTCCAAGTTGTCAAAATCAGACCAAGAGTGTCTGAGATGTTCCCTGAGATATATCACATTTGACGGATGGACTGACACGTAGACAAACACATACAATCAATTAAAGCTGCGAGCAGCAGAGCCTGCAGAGGCTGCCGCCGTACCTTATGTGCACCTCTCCACAAATGTAACTGCACGTAGGGTGATGCAAGACCCTAAGAACTGTGATTGGTCCGCCTCGTATTTCCTCCTACCTGTATCCGGTTGATGTCCGTCAACAGTGACAAGACAATGGAGCAGACCAAAGAGAGACTCGCCAAGGAGGTTTATACATATACATTATTTTCTAGGACACCTCATCTCCGAATTATAAAGACTACCAGATGTCACTGAATTTGTGGCGAGAAACATCCCTGAATGTGAGTTTCAGTGAATGTAAACACTAATACTTTATTACTTCTGTGTAAACAAGGCATGCCACTGCCATCTAGTGTTTGGTGGTCTACTGCAGAATAACCAATGCAGAACCATAAATGCTCGCTCTGCCGTATAAGTATAATTTACCCTTAATGCTTTACCTCCAGAGCAGGAAATAAATCTGTCCACAGTGGCCGGTGGATTATAAAGTTTTCCAGCCACTTTCACCATTTTACCAGCCAACTGGATTTATAGAACAGCACAGAGTAGTTTGACTACATCAATTTAACCACATTTGACTTGTGGCAACTTCCCAGCCTGCTTAGCACACAGAGCACATTTAATAGATGGCATGCGCTACGTTTACACCACTTCAAAACCACCGTGACACACTAAATAGGGAACTGCTATCAATCCTTATACTGCTCAATTCAAGTCAAATACTTCATTTGCCAAACAGTTGGTGTATTCCTTCAAGAAAATCAATGTGAAACTTACAAAGGGTTGGGATCCACATGCTAAGACAATGCACAATAAAGCCCTCTGGCCATTTCTGCCTTCACAGATAACGGTTGACAATATACTGTAGGGTACTATAATTACTCTGAGCAAAAAGAGGAAATTGCTTCACGGAATGACATCATAGAATATATGTGCACTCTGTGTTGTGGTATCATAGTATACGCACAGCATAACAAGCCACTTCATTGCTTCACTTTCTTCAGAGCTAATTTTAATGTAAAAAATATATATATATATTTATATAAAAACAAGCCAAAATATCTGAAGAATGAACTTGGGTATTTCCCTCTCTCTCCAACTGTGCGGGGGGGAAACTTGTTAAACTGCTTAAAAGCATCAGCAACGAGCATATTCCTTAAAAACACAGCAACACTTGAGAAGTAATCTGTCAGGAAGATTGGCCTTGTAGCCGAATGCTCTGATCAGAGGTAAAGACGGACATTACTCAGGTCACCGGTAATCGGCTGTGAAACTAACATAGTTTGACCTGCAGACTTAGAAGAAAGTTAGTCTAATTCTGCCCTATTAATTTCTCTGTCAACCCTAAACAACTACAAAACCTCACAATGAAAGCAGCTTGAGTTGGGTTTGGGGGTAAATCTGCCTGGGTTTGTTTTTTTAAACGTGATATGCTGATGTTATTGCCAAATGCGGCAGTGATTAATACACTTGCAGTTCTGCTTTCGCAGATGGCAGAGCAGGGGACGGCCTATGCACTCCATCAATGTATGACTAAGAGCTTGCTCAAACACAGAATAAGTCAGGGCTTTAAGATTCAGTTTAATAACACGCCTATCTGCTAGAAACTTTGCCACACCACTCATGATAATGAGACAAGATCAACAGAGACACAATAAGACTATAAGAAGCCATTTTGATACTCTAATCCAAGAAGCGATTCAGTCATACAAAAACCTCATTCAAATAAGATATCAAATATTTTAAACCTTGTGGCTAACATTTTCCTTTAAGTAGGCACAAATAAAAAACAGATAGCTGGTCCATCTCAAGCTTTAGTACCGACAACTGTGGAATAATGTCACCAACAACCAGGACAGGAAGTTACAACAGACACTACCTGAGAGCAGGCAAATGTGGCTGTTGAATTGGGCTGCTACTCTACCAGCTACTTCGGCAGGTAACTAATAATCAATTGGAGGTCCTATTTTATTCTAAACATCAAGTTTGCTGGTAAAATAGTGAAACGTGTCCAGTTAGTCAGTCTACTCTACAGGTAACCAGCCATAATTTGGAGTTTTTATAGGCGTGTAGCATATACAGTGGTATAGCCAAAAGGTGTTGTGCGATATGTGGTTTACCACCGCTGGTTTAGTTTCCTGCTTGTGAATGAAGTGTGCCCAAAGTTAAAGTCTTACATAGCAATAAATATGTGCTGAATTCATTAATTATGTCACACTTGTATTTCTTTAACTGCTACTGTTCCTGCCACTGTTGCTGAAAAATGTCCTAGGGGAAACACACGGCCATAATTACTTCCACTGCCTGCAATACATTTCCTCACGCTCCATCTTCTGAAACCACCTCCTACACCTGTCTGTCAGCCCTTCCAGGCTCCCAACATAATGAAGACGGTGAAAACGTAAATGGGCTTTGTTCTCAGTCTCCTCAGCGAGTCATTTGGAGGAGCCTGCCAAGCTAACACACTGCCGGGACGGGACGCAAGCGCTGAGAAGCCCGTCTTCCACAAGATGAGATTTGATATCAGCAATTGTGACTGTGAATGTCCAAAGTTAAGTAATAAGAAAGTAAACCTTTATTTATATAGCACCTTTCAAAACAGTGAGTTACAAAGTGCCTCACAATTAAAAACAACAAATTGAAAACAACAAGGGTACAAAGTGCATCGCAACAGTATAAAACAGCTGGATATAACACTAAAACAACGTGCAGTGGAGCCACAAATAAAAATGTAATGCCATAATACACAAGTAAAAATATAGTAAAAATATAATAATAAAAAATATAAGAAATTCACTTTTAATTGCTATTAGTCAACGTAACATGAGACCGTCTGGAACATACAATTCTGAGTGGAGGTGTACTGATAGTACACTAGGGGGAAATAGTAATGTCGCAAGGGAAGTGATGCGTTTTTTGTAACATCCAGGTGCTAAGTTAGTAGACACTAATGCCAACTACAACCGCCACCAACGACCAAGCAACGATCAAGTGAGCTCTGCTGCAACAGTATTATATAAAAAGGTACACTAATTATTAACATAATATGTAACTAAATAACATTGTTGCAATTCTGCTTTTCACACACTGATCCAGCTGGAGCTTGTTTGTTGTCTGACGTCATTAAAAGTGCGACAGCAGTAAACTCGAGTGCAGTAGCCGCTAATGTGCCACGATATCACATAGAGCTTTAAGAAAAGAACAGAAAATAATTACATTTGTTCTCATGCAATGCAACCCCAAAATACTCATGCTACTCCATGTTCTCATGCTACTCCAACACAGAACCAAAAGAAAGATGGAGGTGGAGCATTTTCCCACACATCCGGTTTTGGAAAAGTAGCTCGTTTATTGGACAGTTGTATTTTACAAAATAAATCAGACTCCAGTCCCTGTATCTTAAGCTCAGCATGATGGACTTGTCTGTCTCTTCTTCTGTGGTGTTCATACCAGTTAAGAACACATGAAAAAATATCTGAATATGAGCATCAGTCCAGACTTAATTTTGTTCTGCTAGAGGTCTCCTTCTACCCATAATCCCTTTTGTTTCATTTCCTGTAGTTGGTTGGATTATATTCTTACTTCTAATGAACCGCACCACAGTTCTCTTGTTAAAGGACCGAGACTCTTTCAGGCGTCTCTGTGCCATTATTTGGTGCCACCAGAGATCAAATGTCATTGTTCAAATTTGATCTTGAAAATCAGTCATGGTGGACAAATCGTGGCTATAGTCTATAGGCTTAAGTCTCTCCAGCCTAAACCACATCTTACAATTTAGCCCACTGCAACCAAATTCTTGATTCATGTCTCTTTGTCAAGATAAATGTCTTGACCATTTCCTATGAAAGCACACACTGTGCTCATTCTGCTCAACCAATTTCCTCAAGAAACTAGTTTCTATGCCATCCATTTCAGACGTTCCAATTAGCCTAATGATTCAGAGAGTACGCACAGGCTGCTGAGTCCCAAGGCAGCCCGAGTAACAGGTAACGTGTAATGGGAGTACAATAATGATATCATTACAGAAAATGGGTAATTGGCGGAGGTCTGCGCTTTACCGAGTGCCTTCTAGTTTCATGTTTAATGTATAGATGGACACTGAGAAAGAAAACGCGGAGAATTTGCCCTTTGGGGTAATAAAATATATCAAAATTAACACATGCGCCAGTGATGTTTATGTGCTCAGGGTTTCTGCATTATTGGTGTGGCATAGTAAATACACACATGATGCAGAGAGCAACACAAGGCAATCCTGGGCAAACTCCCTCGCTACCTCTGTGTATTCCTCTGTCAAAACTCTGTACTCTCAGTACGCATGAATTGAAAATGTATGAATTGTGTACTGTGATAATTGTGAATGCGTGTACTATGTTGTCCTTTAAACTGTTTGGCTGCTACCGTGGCCAGGTCTCCCTTGAAAAATAGATTTTTAATCTCAATGGGACTTCCTGGTTAAACATGCCGTCATTAGTGCTGCCTCTGGGTCAGGTCTGCCTTGTAAAAGAGAAACTTTTCAGTGGGACTTCCTAGTCAAATAAGGGTTAAATAAAAGCAATAGAGAAAACATCCAATCTCAACACCATCTAGTGTCTTTTCATGTGGTGCATACTGACAGACTCACTGACCAACACAGCCCAGCTCTTACGGAGCTGCTGTCACAAATGCCTAACAATAATAATTTAAAGAAAATAGAACCTACGTCCGAGTATTTAACAGAAGCGTCTGCCAGTTACTCAAACGTACATGTCCTCCTCACACTACTGCTTTCGAAGATATGACAGGAAACCACTAGCATGACAAGAAAATAACGAGTCCCCTTGTTGGAATGTCAAATGCTAGGGCTGCATTTTCATTAATCAGAAGACACTATCTTGTTCTTGCCTTTATGCCTTGACTGCCTCATACAGTTAATGAGTGAAATCAGATAACTGTCAGATACACAGATGTGAAAAAGTTGTCATTCTCTTTAAGACAATCTGCAAGCAGCCAACACACTCTGGTAGAAAGCTTCTTCTTTTTTTTTTAAATCATTCATGCCAAGCAAAATGTCCTTCTGAGTCGGAGTGCACACTGAAGAACAGCTTGTTGTTTTGAGTAGGCTGTTTCTGGCAGGTAGCCAATAGCAATCACGGAAATCTGAAAGCAAGTCAAGCTAAACGCAACGACACTGATAGTGATTGGCTGTGAGAAGAGCCACAATAAAAAGGGATTTCTCTGGTGCTATTCAGCTAAAAAATAAAGCATTGAAAGTTGACACCAAAGGTCCTACAATTTTGTAAATGTCTAAAAAGCGCTGAATTACAACATCCATCCCTAGCTGATTCTGAAGGGGGTCACATGAACTCAATGACCAAATTCCAAAGGGACATTTTATATTTAAAGGACAATTCTCCCTTCATCCTCTTCCACTGTCAGATCTCATGTGAAGTTCAATACATCCCAGGAATTAATTTGTCATTTACCATTTTGGTGAAAGCACTTTCCCTCAACCTGCCTCGTCTACTTCTTACTGCAGTTAGTGGTTTCCTACTTTCCCCAGAACGCCTGCCTCGAGACGCGAATGCATGCCTTGAGGGTCTAAGGCTGATGTTGCCGGGTAGATTAGGCCTTGTAAAATAGGTAGGCTTTCTACGGTTTGCTAACTATTTATATTCCGTGTCTTGTGCTTTGTTCCGTCTCCCTGTTTGTCTAATACTATTCTGTGATTCCATTGATTGTTGTTCAGGTAGATCTAGTTTGGCTCATTTTCTGTAAAGTCCTTTGAGACATGCTGTGATGAAGGACTATATAAATAAATGAACGTGAACTTTCACCAACACCCAGAGAAGGGGCGTCAACTTGCCGCCTCCAGCTGCTTGTTTTACGTGCAGGTGGAGAGATACAGTAGTAACGGCAAGAGAGCAAGTTCTTCCAGTCTATAAAAAATGAGTCGCTCCCCTTACTCAAAACCCAACCTGTCTTGTTGCTGCATTGCATTCTGGTCTATTTTCTCTACTGTGGTGGAGAAATTGGTCACCGTCTCGTCTCATTGAATCTAATCATGTTTATTTATATAGCCCTTTTATACATGTCTCCAAGGGCTTTACATGGCATCATATATACATACTACATCATCATCATCATATACCATACTGCACACAAATACACTGACATCTATAGGCAAACCCCATTGTAGCTGCTGGAAATATCTGGACGTGACGTCACATCATCTACAATTAGCTAATTATCCACAGAAGAAGAGAAATTCTGACGGGCTGACATGAACTGAGGCAACCCAGGTGCTTTGGACGAAAGCTTACGCCAACATTCAAATAGCATCGTCGTATTACCTGTGATCGTACTGCTGCTGTTGAAGAAACTAGCCGTGTCTTCCAACACCTTGGGCTGGCTCCTGTCACCGTCCGACGCTCCTCGACCGGACGGCGAGGTCTGGGACCATCCCAGCAGGCTGGACCTGCTGCCCATATCCAGGGAGAAGC
>OMOT01052665.1:1658-12699 GCA_900312575.1 Acanthochaenus luetkenii
GGGGGGGGGGGGGGTCCTGGGTGTATGACAATATGACAGATTAGGCTATTACTTAAATTGTGTGATATATATATATATATACATTGATTATCTATGTATTTTGGATAATAAAACCATTTTATGGCACATTATGATCTGCCACACATTGATTGCCACACCACTTTTCCTTTCCAGCCAATGACATTCCATCCTCTTCAAGTTATGTTGTCTACTATTATAGCAATAACTCTAATAACTGTATCTATATAGCACGTTTCTAAACAAGTTACAAAGTGCTTTACATTAATAGTGATAATTACAATAAAAACACAACAAGGAATAAGCAAGCCAAAAATATACAAATATAGAATGCAATTATAGCTAGAACAATAAAACAATAAGAACAAGGATAAAACACGAGTAGAAAGGTGTAGATGAAAGAATAAAGCGTTAAAACTACGAGAAGGCCTTTGTATAAAAGTGAGTTTTGAGAAGGACGATACAGATTAAGGGTCCCGGACTCACCCTCGGTAATGAGACGGGTATTTGGAACTCAGGCTGCCTCATAAGGGACCAGCATATCTAAAACGTAGCTAGGAGCCGGACCCTGTAAAACCTTATATAAGAGACTCGTTTGTGTCAATCTTCCAAGTGCTTCTTATCAACTGGTTAATGATTTACAGAAAACAGATTCAAATTCAAAATGCACTCGAATCCGAGTGTTTTTACAGTATAGGTGGAAACCTACTGTAAGCAGCCCCGTTGATTCGCGACATGACACGCCAGTCAAAATGTCTCACACGCTCATTGGGCCGGATTCAAAACAATGACTTTTGTGATCCCGCCTTTTTCTCAGTACTCCGCTGCACACGCCGCGGAAGTTGGTTTGCGGTGTACAGGCGCGATGGGGTTAATTTGCGCTAAATAGTGTGAAATACATCGACGTTTTTTGGACCGTATATATGTGGTCGGTTCGGTGTGCAATTGCAGAAGCAGAAGAACTCGGATAACTAACGTTAGTAGGTTTGGAAGACGCTACATGTATCTAACTTCATGCAGGAGAAAGAATAACACGCCGAAGTTAGCTAGCTAGCTAGTTAGCATGAGTAATTAGCCAACCAGGGTTTCGGTGTGATTATACATGTTACATATTAACGTTATTTTGAATTGGTATAATATAATGACTTAAGCTGGCTATATCGCTTCGCATCGTAATCTATTGGGTATTGCATGCACCTGGTTTTGCGTCGCTAACGTAAGCTGGCATAGTTGATGATTTAATATCTTTGGTAGCGTAAGAAATGGTTTTATTTGAGTGTCACTGGTACTGTTGTGGTAGGATGGGTGTCTAATGTCTGGCTAGCTGGCGACGTGTCCGACTGAGTGAGACCCGAACCAGTAAGGGGTTAACGTTACGTTACAGTCATAACTGACCGGTCGCTATCGGACAGGAAAAGATAACCGCCTTTGTCCAATACGTCTGGTAGAAAGACACTCGACCCCAGTCCCTTTATAAAACGATGATGCCTATAGGGAGGTTGTTCATATAGCCTGTCGGTTATTGCAGGCGACTGCTGTGGTTCACTCGACGGTGTTGTGTCTCCTCTTGTGTCGGGGCACGATGTTGGAGTGCGGGATGCTGGAGCGGGACAGACGTGCTCTTCGGAAGCGCTCTGCGGTCCTCTGCAAAGAGATGGTGGTGGACGAGTTGCTTATTCAGTCGCTGCAGGCAGACGACATTCTCACTGACAGCATGGCAGAGAGCATTCTGGTGTGTGAATGGCGATACTTGGATTTTCACTCATCAAGGCCAGACTCTTGTTTTTGTCGGTGACCCTTATCTGATCCTCTACTCTACTCCAGGCTGAGCAGACTTCTCACAAGCGTAGCTGGCGTTTACTGTTCCTCCTACCCAAGCGAGGCCCCAGAGCCTTCAGCAGCTTCTGCTCAGCTCTCCAAGACACCGAGCAGCAGCACCTGTGTGCCCTGCTCACGCTGTCACCAGAGAAGGATTGTCGAGAGAGGCGTGGAGAGGTGAGGATATACCTCATCAAACATCACCACACACATACACACATCATCATCATAAGACTATACACTACCAATTCATAACGGACCGAGAGGTGAGCGGAGTGTCTATAATCCCTCAACCAGGACTACTGTTGACATTACTGTCACTTTTTAGTGAAACTGAGATTGAACAAAAGCCATTATCGGGAGAAATGTATGTCGTCAAACATTTGTTTTGCCAGATTTCAAAATAATTTAGAAGATAAAAAAATGTACAGCCTTATTCCACATATACTCAAAGATGGAGGTAAAAAAAAGACATAATATATATATATATAAAGACATGATAACTATTTGCTTCAGTTGCATGGTCCTCTGCAGACAGCCTCAGTAGACAGAGAGGAAAAGAGTGAGGTGAGCAGCACTACGTCGTGCCCAGTCCAAGGCCTCAGATAGCTGTCTCCACTCAGTCGTCATTCAGGGAGCCGGTTCCTGACATGGAAGAAGAGGGGAACAAAGAGAGACAGAGGAGGAAGAGATGAGGAGACGTGATGTGAGAATCACAAACCACATCCATCTTAGGTTAGATAGCCAGATGGCCTGCTGAGGTAATCAGATGGCAGACAGGAGAGTCCCCAATAGTAAAGTTGTGAATGAATGAAATTATGTCGTGTTCCCACTGCAAACAACAGCCACCACCAAAGAATGAAATTATTTATTATCAGTCCACTTTTGTTTGCCATTCCACAACTTGTGTGTTGTAATTAATAGTTTGTGCATGATTTACAATTTCAGAGGTTTGTGGACTCTTCCCTTCCACTTCCCACACAAGAGGTTATTGCTGCTAAGAGAGCAAGGACACATGGTGAGTGGTATTGCAATGTGGCCTGCATTCAAGATGAAATGGCTTTCTATGCATCAGATTTTGTACTAAATATTTGTCTGTTTCTATGGAGACTCGGGTGGGGTCTGGGAAAATGGCTGATTTGTGGTTTTAAGAGATTTTAATCATTCTGCACACTGATCTGCATATACATGTATACTTTTACATAAATACATTGTTTAGTCTATTAGATGCTACAGTATAGTTACAGAAACAGTTTAGTCTGGGTGAGGTGTTTTGTTATATAACCTTATCACATAGAAAAGTTGTACTGTGGTTGGTCTGGAAGTTGTCGCTGGCACCTGCAGGCACCACGCCCCAGCAGTGACTCACTCACAGAGCTCTAGTACAAAGGTTGTCATACCAGTAGTAGCGGCAGCACACAATGAACTGAAAACATTGAAAAATCATATTCATTTTTCATTGTAATTGGAACATGCAGAGTTTAACAGTGATCCTGTGTGTGTGTGTGCTTCAGAGTCCATGGAGATTTGTCTGGATGCAGATAGTCCCATCACCACTCCTGTGCTTCCCTGCACTGATGACTTCTACCACTCTCACTGCCAGCAGGTGAAATACCTTAATCTACCAGATCAAATAAACGGGTTAGCAGAGAAGCATTTGGTTATTTTCTGCCTGTGGCCTAATGAAGAAATCAATGTGTTTTGTGTTACACTGTCTATCTCTGTAGAATTTTGAAAATACTGATATAGTTGGCTGCCCACTTTCAAATGATAGGCTTTTATATCAAAACATGTCAGTACAATGTTATATTTTATTATCAATTCATTTTGGATGATAATTTACCCAATGATTTGCTCAAGTATAAAGCAGTTTATGTTGATACACAGTAAACAGGGGCAAGACCTCTGCCTGCTGATGAGAAGCTGGATATCTTAGATCTTTGAGTGGATATGAGGCACTAGATGCGGTGATACATGAAGATACTACGTAACTTGTGATAAAGAGCGACCAGCTTGTCGCTAAATTGACTCTGGATGTGTGGCATGGCAAACCAATGCTTTATCAACCAAGCTAAACTTAAAGTGATGTGGTTGTCTGACAGACCGACAGTGACTTACACTAGCTGCTGGTCAAAGCTAAAATGACAAAAAAAACGGCATCATAATGAAAATCAATAGCAAAAAATTAAGCCTCATAAAAACAGTCATTTTATGCAAATAGTTTTTCCATCAGTTTATTCTCATCACTTGCTCATGATTGCCCTCCTATTTTCTTTCTTTATTTCTCTACCATGCATGTTATTTTTTTCTCTCCTTCACTCCCCCACCCCAGTCTTACAGAATGGGTTCATCCCCACGTGGCTTTGCCTTGGTCATCAGTAACGTGACCTTTGACCCTTGTGCTACCCCAGACCTCGACCCTAGGAAGGGAGGCGAGGTGGATGAGGAGGTCCTCAGGAAGGTCTTCACAGAGCTGGACTACCTGGTCACTGTCCGCAGAGACCTCACTGCTCAGGTAACACATGCAGAGTTTGAATCTATATTTATAGGATTAATTACCAGAGTGTACTGGTAACAGAACAATTTGACCTTGGCTTGAGAAAGTCAACAAACCACTGCTGTTCAATAACAATAACTTTATTTAATAAGGCACTTGTACATAAGAGGGTGTGTTGACCTATTTTAGAAAAAGGTGCTCATGAAAGATTTGTTTGGCTTGTGTGTTTAGCCCAGTTCCCATTTGCTTACAGAATGCAGTCTGAAGAGCCTCCTCCGTGTTTCCTTCAAGAGTGTGACAATGTTGTCACAAAGCAAATTTACTTTACATTTTTAAGCTTTACATTACAACAGCTGATGTTGTTATCCATAGGAACCTGCGACGAGTGAGCAGGTTCGGGTGTCAATGTCTTGCTCAAAGACTCTTCGGTAGGACACTTGGCTGTGGGGGAATTGATCCGGTGACCTTTCAATTCCAGGGCAGTCTCTGTAACCACTATGCCACCTTTGCAGCCCTTTCAACATATATTGGAAAAGCAACTGGCAAACAAAAATGTTGTAGGCCTCACTGCTTATCTCTGTTAACCCCCCTCTCCCTCAACCCTCTTTGTTTTGGTAGGGCATGCAGAAGTGCATTGAGCAGTTTTCCCGGCGGCCAGACCACCTGACCGTAGACAGCTGTGTGTTGTGTCTGCTCTCCCATGGAGTGGAAGGAGCTGTTTATGGCACAGACGGACAGCTGCTGCAGGTATGCTTGTTTGTTTGTCATTTGTGGGTGTATGCATGTGTCCTCTAAGGATAAAGATGCAACCCTCATTCAAACATTTAATTCTGTCCCTTGGTCAATTTCAGCTGGACTGGGTGTTTGAGGCCTTTGACAATGCCCGCTGTCCGCTGCTGCAGAACAAACCCAAGATGTTTTTCATCCAGGCCTGCAGAGGAGGTAAGGCTCTGTGCCTTATTCTGATTGCCCGTCTATCATTCATTGTAATGACATACAAAGGCATTAAGTAAACACTTGAAACATGGCAGCGGGCCCCTAAAGACAAGTGCCCGACTAGATAGACCTGCACCCTCATTTCTATTTGTATTTTTTTGAGGGCCTCATTCACAAAACGTGTGTCCAATCAGATTTTATTAAACTGTACTTGCGAGCATTCCCACAAACATTTCAGCATACATCATTTGTGTGATGTTTGGAAGCATGTGTGAGGGTAGATACGCTGAGGAAGTTTCTACTTGGAAAGTTTTATTCTTTATGCAAAGTCACTTTAAATAGTTATAGACCTCATACATTTCTAACCCTAACCCTACTGAAACCATATAAACAAATTCAGGACCATAATATGCAAGTCTATTCAATTGGAAACACGTTAACCTGATTCATCAAAATGATTCCTTGTGATATAAAGACCCACAAGCCTGCAGCCAAACCCGACAATGGCACACTTGCTGTTATTGGAGCAGCCTTGAGGAGAGAGAGCATACCTTTATGTACCGCACAGATATTTGAAAGTGATGAATGGGTCATGATACACGTTAGACTACCTAGGGCAATTCTCCTGAATCTCTACAACACCCTGGAGCAGGAAAACAAAATGGTGCCAGCCTGGCCCTCCATATGTCCAGGTGCTGTCTGCTCTCACCATCCTGGCCACTGGGACATTCCAGAGGTAGATGGGTAACCGAGGCGGCATGTCACAGCATCCGTCAGCCATACGCTCCCAAATGTGGTGGATGGCATCATTCAGCTGGCACCATAATATTCATGTTGTGCAGTAGAACAGACTCAAATAAAAAGAGATTTCCAGGCTGACCTCACCATCTGATGGAAATGCTGCTTGAATTAAATCAGTGTCCACCTCAACTGGTGACAGACACCTGACGGCGCAGTCTCTCCTATTGTCCCCCCAATCCTTTGGTCCAAGTGGGACCTGCCCTCCACCTGTAGTTAATAAACTGCTCCTATTTCGAGTTATACGCTTTAGATTCTAACTTTATGTCAAACCATTTATTTTAAATGTCATCCAAGTTGCATATCTGATGTTGCAGCATTAACAGCATCAGTAATTTCTTACCATGCATTTTTTTCTCGGTTGCTGTCACTCTACTGCTTACACTTTTTAAAAAATGACATTTCTTTTTGACATTTCTCACTCCCAACAACAACACTTCTGTTTCAGAGTTTGACGTTTTTCGTCTTGGGTCTCTTTGCCATGGTTTCTCCACCTTTCCTTTAGTGTTTCTTAGTTTATTTGCACATGACCCATAAGTCAGCATGTCTTTCATTGGGGTTGCCAGGGTGTCTACCTATGCTAGTCAACATAAACAGCCACGCGCATCCAATTTATGAACAATTGGCATTCATCATCAGCTATGCCAGAGGGCAATGAATCCCAGGTTGGTTTTTCATAGGCTCTTTCCTCAAGAATAAAAGTAAGACGAATTTAAGAAAAGTTATGTGAATGAGGCTGTTAGACGTTTTCATCATTTAAGTTGTATAATTATAGAAACTAGTTTTCATCTTTTTATTTATCACAGAGTTACAGAAAATCAATGTAAACCCCTGAGTTTGAAATCAACTTAACAAAACACAACTTTATCTTGGATTTGGGCAGAAGCAAAACATTTTTGCTCGAGCTTTTTATGGAAGATACTGTTGTATATAGGAGTTTAGCTTTAAACATTCTCATTGTACTCTGTCTTTCAGAGGAGATGGACTGTGGAGTGGAGCAGATTGATGGGCCAGAGAGGACCTGCTCACCCAGCTGCGAACAGCGGGATGCAGGAAGGGAAGGAGAGGGGGATTCAGACTCCAGACAACGAGGGGCGATAGGGAGGCCCAGGATTAAACTACCCCAGCGCTCTGACATGATCTGTGGCTTTGCGTCACTCAAAGGTCAGAGACTTAGTGAGTTTGTGTTTTACCATTCTGGGGTGGGCTTGTGTATGAATTGTTCAACTGTAATTTAATTATATTGTAAAAGGGATGTAAAAACAATGATTTGTGGGGAAAGGCAGTGGGGATGGACAATATTGCATGCAGCATGGACAGGAATTGTTAACTGCAACAAATTCAATATTGATGACATTGCTGGCTTCAAGGAACCATTTTTTTTATCTCTAAAATTCCTGTGTACAACCCTAACCCATTACCCTTTTTTGACTTAAAGCTCAAATCTTTTTTCAGAACAGTGGTCATATTCTCTACCACTGCAGGCATATTTCATGAACTATACATTTGTGTTGTAATTAACAGCTCAGTTCTCCTTTTTAGATGTTAACTTTGTTATTTCACTTGTATTGTATACTCCAGTATTTTCACAGACCCTGGCATCACCTTAGTGCAGTCACCCTGCATCTCATCTCAATGTAATGATGCAGCTTTTAATGTTGAACTTTTCCTTCTCAAGGCACAGCAGCCATGAGGAACACCAAGAGAGGATCCTGGTTCATCCAGGAAATCAACACAGCACTCCGCCTCCGTGCCAGAGACACACACCTCGCAGACATCCTGGTGCAGGTAACGCGAGCGTCCCATACACACACATAGAATGTGTGTGATTATCTACAATCTCTGGTCAGGCTCCAAACTCCGGCTCATTCGCTCCATTCCTCCGCCCTTGCAGGTCACCTAACCCCCCCATCGCTGATGTAGAATGTACTTTCTGGGGAATATTTAATCAACTTTTTAGGACATTACATAAACTTCATGTTCTCTTCCCCTACTTTTCTCTCTCCTGTCCCCAGGTAAACGGGCGTATCAAGGAGAGGGAGGGTTATGCCCCTGGCACTGCCCACCATCGCTGCAAAGAGATGTCTGAGTTCACCAGTTCTCTGTGCAAAGACCTCTACCTGTTCCCAAAGTACCATCCCCAGTATTGACATGCAAACACACAGACACACACAGACCATTCCTTGCGTTCAAGCCTCCCTCACTACAGGCACAAACTCCTTCATTCCGCTCCAGTTACTGCCACACACACACATTCCCCTGTTACAACTCCACATATTCGCGTCCAAACTGAGGATTTATTCATTCACATTTGCTGTGCAAATACTGCCTCCCCAAACCCACACACATGCATACATTCACAGAAATTTTGGAAAGGAAAAAGCGTATGTAAATCTACATGTGCTTGGAAATGGGAAATGTATTTGCATGCAACTTATTAGCTAAGCGTGTTAATGTGTGTCTATATCTGTCAGTTATGGGGTTTAAAAGTTGATCCTTTTAACTAAGAGACAATGTTGTTTTCTGGGGGCTTTTGATTTCCTACTGCACAGCTACTTTGAGGTTTCAAGAGTCTCTTTAAAAAAAAAAGTATTTTGTACACATATCTATTTTTGTTGCTTTATTTTGTATGAAATTGTTTTATAAGAATTTTTAAGCCCATTCCCTTTGTACATAATGTTTGTTGTAACTTGTGACCATTTCTTGTTGATTAGTATAGCGACAGGCAGGGGGCAGTATAGAATGATGACGTTACTGCAGCAGAGGCAAATGCATTTCACCATCTCCCTAACAATATTGCCTGTAACTCTTGGGACTTCCAAATGACGTTTTCTGTCATAATTGCAGTCAGCCATTATTTGACAGCTATAGTCAACCATATTGATGATTTAGCAGTAAAGTTATTGCTGCAGGTTTTGATTAGATTAGAGTAGAGTAGTTCAATTATTTCTCACATATCTTCTACCTCATGGAGAAGAACAACACCGTAAGGGGCAGCTTCAGAGAAAAATCTTGACATGTGTTGCAGTCCATTATTGGGATTCACGTTCTCTTGGGGAAATTCTACTTTTTTAACCATAAATTGCACGATTGCAGCCACTGATAGCTTTTAAGGTTCTTCATATCAGGTGTGTTACTGTAGAGCTGGCCCTCCCAGGGTGGTGGTGGTCCGCCAGGGGAATGTGGTGCTACTTCTGGGTTCATGCACCTACAGTGTGACCTCTGACCTTTATGCTAACTCTATCTGTTAATAGTATTTCTCCCTATGTGGACCCCACACTTAGTTAGTCCCCCTACTGTAAGGGGATACAGTAAGGACATATTTCTCATGTCTTCCTTTTGTATAAACAATATGCGGTTTTCTGCAGCAACCTGTGCCATGTGAGAGTGATCTATTAGATGAATTTATGACCATGGTGGTGCATTTACAGTATACTGTCTCGCTTTGACAGCCCCATACACAGATCAATCTATTTGGCGAGGCTTTATGACACGGTATGTGAGGCATTGACATTTCCCAGAAAAGCCCCGACCAGACAAGTGTGTTTTGTTATATAACAGTGTTGGAAGTGAAGAAACGAAGTATTTGGTGGAAACAGTATTGATTGTTAACCATCTATAAACAAAGCAGCATGTTGTACTTTTATGCTGTGCGTAAAGTGCTCCTGTTAGAGTTTACCTTGATCTTGGATCTGCTCACTCTGTCTTGATTTTAACCATTGGGGTGGATCATGTGAAACCAACATTGGAGCAGTAGGGTAACTTTCCTACAGTGTAAGAAGTACTGAAGGGTAAGGTTCACTGCCAGGCTGTATGTGAGGTGCAGTGTGTGTGGGGTAGACTTTAAAAATTTCTGACAATAACAATGACTGCAAAATGTTCTATACAATAAACAGCTCATGTTTTTTTAAATCAAGCAAAACGTTCAGTTTTTATTTTCAGCCGCACGTGTGCACATACTGTACCTGCGTGTGTGTGTGTGTTTTCCAACCAGTGTGCGTACATCATTCTGTTTGGATACTCCAGTGAGTGTGAGAACTATGCATGCATGTTCACTCTGCATGCTCCAGTTTATTTGATCCTCCTTGTTGCTGTGTTTGTGTGTGTTGTTCCCTGTGTCGCTTTCAACCCTCCTAGTTCTCAGGTATAGTATAACTGGCTCCCAGCTATTCCGCTGCACTCGGGTCTCTCCATGCTGTGAGTCGACCGTATGTATCTCTCACACAGCCCACCACCAGTGATAATGTTCTCTGTGTATCAGATAGATCCTCGGCCAGCTGTCCACAGTCGTTCTCCCGTGACACACGCACACACACACTCCGGCAGTCAAGAGTGACACATTTCTCGCTGGCCTCCGGTGCGCTGTGAGATTAGGCTGTTATGCGTTTGGCGTGTGGACCACAAAGCAGAGTGGGGTTAAGGGGATCTATGGTGTGTGTGTGTGTGTGTGTGGTTGTCATATGCCAGTGTGTCTCATCCGCCTGAAAGGAGGAACCAGGGGAAAGAGCCACAAGAGTTAAGAGACGTTAAAATCAGTTGTCATGAGTAGGATGGCGTCCATCCGGGGTGGGCGTAGCAGTGGTAGTCTACAGCGACGGTCCGTCCGGCCTTCAGCTGGTCTGTGACTACACATGCGTTAACATGCTGCCACTTTGGTGAATGATGTGCACCACTATGCAGCACTAACTCTTAGCTCCCTTTCTGTATTTGCTCCCCCGTGTCCGGATATCTGGACCAAATAGAGAGGTTAAGCAATATGGAGATTGCTTAACTGCGTTCTGCAATGGGGCTTATATGGGAGCGTCTGCCATGTTGTGTTTTTGGGGGTGTAGTTTTACTGTGGGAGGGCATGTTTGAGTTTTATTGGATGGAGCGGACTGCTATAGCATGTGCGTGTTATGGGGGATTGCCTTGCATCATTGGCTGATAAGGTGAGAGCTGTCATAGGGGTGTCATGTGCACCTTCTTGCTCAC
>OMOT01052666.1:0-14907 GCA_900312575.1 Acanthochaenus luetkenii
ATGGGGACAAAGGCTTAAAGTTGTTAGTTCAAGTAACACCTCCTGTTACTATTCCAAATCCAAATATTCTTGTAAAAGATAGACAGGTCAGTATTTGCTCACTGTTTTAATGCTTGATAACCATCATCATTGTCTTCTTCTCTCTAGACCTGTCAAACTGCAAGCTGATTAATTTCCCAGACGGTGTATTCAAGGTGCTGAGGAGTGTTTCAGAAAACATACATGTTGTCACATTGGCTGACAATGAGATGAAGGCAATTTCCAAAAAATTCTTTATAACATTCACTCAGCTGAGAGGTAAAGTATGTTGCATTTTTGGATTATACACTTTAACTATGTGACTCAGACAAGCAACCCCTCGGTTTACTGGTGTCTTGAAATGCCTTGCAGAATTGGACCTGCGAGGCAATGTTCTCACCAAACTGCCTGATGTTGTGGGAGGAATGGAGCATTTGACCAGCATCAATCTGGCTAATAACAAGTTGTCCGTCTTCCCTCAGAAGCTTACTGAAATACCCACACTGGAGAGGATTAACTTGGAGGGAAATTGCATCACTGGTAATATTATGTAGTCTGTATGTGTGAAAGAAGATGACTTGGTTCTAAAAACAAATATTTGAGAATGCACGACCAATCAGGTTACTGTATGATTTGTATTTCCTCCCCCCACACACAGAAATTCCAATGGAGAAGTTGTCTGCCATGCCAGCACTGAAGTGGCTTAACCTGAAGTCAAATCCTTTGGATACAGATGCTGTATGTGCTGTGCAATCCCCCCATACGTTTGACATTTGGTGTACAACAGAGGCCTAACAAATTGTTGTACTTGACATTCTCCCACCCAGAGACTTGATTGCATGCTGTGTGCCTTTCACTATTTGGATAATTTCTTTGTGCCTGACAGATGATGATACATATTACCTTCAGACATCACACTTCCGTGCAAGAACCGGGAAAATCCGGTGGCCTCTACTTCGTCCTCTGTGTGACCAGCTCAGATAGAGTGGCAGTTGATATTTGGGTGCTATGCACGTTTGGACACATCTGAAACCAACGAAAACAACCCATCTTCATGCCCCTGGTCCATTTAACATGTTTTTTGTTGTTGTCTCAACTAAGATCTTTGAAATTACTTTTATTTATGACTTTTGATAGCACAAAGTTTTTCATTTAAAGATTGGCAAAGACTGGCAATTACACACCCATGTGTCATTTTTGTGTCAAATACATTTCCACTACATCTGCTGGATTGCAGACACAAGACTCACAAGAATTGACAGCTGTGATTGTGAGCTGAAGTCTGATGTTATTACACTGATTACACACCGATGCTATAGTATATCTTTATAATAACTTGGCATGAACCTTTCTGAAACAAAGTTTGCAAAGTGGTTCACCTTCAGCATAATAAAAGACAAAAACAAGCAAAGAAGAGGACAGCTGCAAAAAAGACAGTCATTAGGGTGCGACCTTGGTTAGTGTAAGGGATGGGGAATGGGGTACAGTTAAACCAATGAACAATAGTGGAAAGAGACACTTCATCACATAACTGCTGGTAAAAATGGGTCCAAATAAGTGATGGCCCATAACTGAGGGTGAAGAGATCAGCAATATCTTTTTTATCTATTTATTGTAGGTTTTATGTAAATTATATAGTAAATATCCATTGTCCATGTCAGTTTTAACTTGATAGGCCAGTGTTGAGTTGTATTAACAGAGTGATAGATTTGATTTATCAATACATTAAACAAAAGTCAAAATAAGACAATGCAGTGCTCTATACTCATTAGACCTTTCACGACTCTTAACGGTTTATAACTACAACTTTTATGAATTCTAACCCAGTTTACGTCAACTTAACCATGGATTTGAGACAAAACGGACAAGTTGGATATTTTTGTACACAATGTTTTTAAAAATAGGACCATAAGTACTTCATCAAAGAAACTCCAGAGGCAGAAAGTCACAACATGGGCACACCACCTAATCCTGTCTGCTAATTGGTTTACAGCTAACACCAGTCAGCTCCATCTGTTTGACTGAAAGGGCTCTTGAGACCTGCAGCTCGCATGAGGGGAAGCGGAAAACAAAACGCTTATCAGATAGCAACCTTGCATCCGTGGTGTCTATTGGAGCGGAATGCATCTGGCAGCCATGGAGGAGTGGTAATGAGGAAGGATCAGCTGAGGCCGCTGGTTGCTGTTCGGAACAGTCTTAGAGGCTTCGTTTGCTCTGAGTCATGTTAACTACATCCCACACACGGCCATGTTTGATGTGATTATGATTCAGTAACCATCCCATTTAATTCAAAGAAACATAAGGGAAGCCAAGATGCCACTGTCAAGTTTACCAGCACTGTTGTCACTCACTCACACACACACACACACACAGATCAGGTCTCTCACCCTGGGTAGCCCTTGGTTTAAGAGGTGCGCATGCCTAATACTCCCTCTCAATGACTGCCTGTCAGCAGCTTAGCCCTCCTGAATCAGTGCACACACTTCAGCAGGAGGGTTCGAAATCGACGAAGAGACATGAGCTTCACCATCGAGGAGAGGGGCCGTCCAAATACCCTGGAATACAGAGTGTTTTTCAGTAAGTGGAGCTCCAGGAGGGAATTTGTATCTATGTTCAGGGGAAATGTTCCCATGGATTGTGCATTGCGTGATAGTTGAGTTGTGTTGATTGTCATCTAATTATCTAGCCAGAGCTGCATGCAGCATTGAGAACTGGACTTAAGTGATCTCACACTTTGTAAGTTCCTCATAGTACACAATGATGCAATTCAGTTCGGTCTAATTGCTGCAATTCTTGAATCTTCATTTGTTCTCATGACTTGGATTGGACTTTAAATGCATTAATCCCTTTCACAGAAAACTCTGAGGGGAAATACATCTCTCCATTCCATGACATACCCATCTATGCAAACGAAGCAGAGGTGAGCATCATGTTGCTACAGGTTTATATGGCTTTTATTATTGGTTTGCAATAAGTAATTCCTCTTCATACCACATTCACAATATTCCTCTGTTGATAAACAGATCCACAATTGTCTGAACATATATCTAGATCAGACATTCCTTTCAGCACATCCTTTCAGCACATCCTTTCAGCACATCCTTTCAGCACATCCTTTCCCGCATAGAGATAGAGTTGTCTTTCACACCGAGTCCATAATCATTGTTACGGAGGCTTATTATAATAAGTAACAAAACTTTCTTTCTAATATCTTGCAGAATATTTTTCATGCTGTTGTGGAGGTTCCAAGGTGGACAAATGCAAAAATGGAGGTATAAATGCACATTTGCCCCAGAACTTATTTATTTTCTTAAGTAATTCTTTTAATGTATGGTCACTCCAAGTAAGCAGTTCCTATCAGGTGTTAATCCCAACAATTAATAAAGATAATCTACACATCTTATAGACACACTTGTGAATTCTATACTTATTCAACTGATTATTGTTACTGTGTTTAGTCCAGGCACACACCTGCCATCTCAGTCTTTTTTTGTATCTTAATACGCTATCATGTTTTTCAGATTGCCACCAAAGATCCTCTGAATCCATTGAAACAAGATGTGAAGAAGGGGGATGTTCGTTATGTAGCTAATGTGTTTCCTCACAAAGGATATATCTGGAATTATGGAGCAATCCCACAGGCAAGTCCCTTTCAGACGATATTCAAGCCAGGCCATGAATCTGTTCCATCAACCATATATGTTCCCCATTGACAGACATGGGAGGACCCGGGCCACAGAGACAGCGACACGGGATGCTGTGGTGACAACGACCCCATTGACATATGTGACATAGGACGTAAGGTACTGGTCTAACTTTACAAAGAATGAACTTTGAATAGAGTTAAATTCAACTGTTTCCTACTTTTCCACCGCGGTGTGCTTGTCTTTCAGGTGTGCGCTAGGGGAGAGGTGATCAAAGTCAAGGTGTTGGGAACCCTGGCTTTGATCGATGAAGGTGAAACAGACTGGAAGGTCATTGTAATCAATACAGAGGACCCTGAAGCGAGCGACTTTAACAGTATGATGATACCTGCCATGACAGTTCGCTCAACACTCTCAGAAATGATGCGATCAGTTGTGCAATTAGGAGTTCTCCTTCTTTGTTGATTTGTGCAGGTATTGATGACGTAAGACGACTTAAGCCGGGATACCTGGAGGCAACATTTGATTGGTTCAGAAGATACAAAGTCCCAGATGGGAAACCTGAAAACCAGTTTGCATTCAACGGAGAGTTCAAGGACAGGGTGAACCATTCAAGCTTTTTTATTGACTTGTTTTGTTTTTGTTTAGTAGTTGGTTTTCGTTTTGTTGTTGTTGTTGAACATTTTATATTTGCACAGCAGCATGTTTTTAAACTCTGCTCACAAATACATGTTATACGATTTGTGTGTCTTTAATCATGACCGAATTCATGTGAGTTTGTGTATGCCAATGTGATCAATTATGACAAAGCAAGAATGAAGAATAACCCAAATCAAATTACACGAAAACCCATAGTACAAGATCTCAGTGTATGAGAGCCTGCATACAAACATGAGAACATGGTGAAAGCGGATGATATTGATTCACTTATGATATGGTAATTATAACAACCTATGATGGCATATGGAACAATATAGGACTGACAACCCACATAGTGTCAGCAATTACAATATGAGCATGTCTGATACCTCCACTGATCTGACATCAGCTACAGTTGAAAATAAAATAAAAATGTCATTTGTATTCATATCATAATTCAGAAGAGAAAATGTTTAAAATGTAGATGCATGATTTAATGTCGAATGAAAAAGATGAGAATCTTCCCGTGGTTATTGGGAATAAAACATGTGTTTTCCAGGACTTTGCCATTGAAACAATCAAGAGCACTCATGAGTTTTGGAAGGCACTGATCTCTAAGATGACCAATGCGGGCGAGTTAAATTGGTGAGCAGTTCATATGAACAATACACCTTCTATTCCATTATGCAAACAGCTTATTGTGATAACTGCCACTTGTAATATCTTACGATAATGCCCTCTAGATGTTATTGCGTTGTGGCTGTTTGCCTTCCTTTAGAAGCTTTCTGGGTAAGAAGGGCTTTTGTATGGACAGAATATTTGTTTTTCTTTGGACTGAAATGTTTTTCTTTGTTTTGTTTGACCTCTTTCTTAACTCAGCATGAACACCAGTGTCTCAGATAGTCCATTCTGCTGCTCCAGTGGGGACGCAGAGGCTGTGGTCGATGCTGTGAGTTCATGTTATATTCCAATTATTTATCATATTAGTCGCCTGTGAGGATCCCTTGACGGATAGGAATCCGGAAGCCCAACGTAAGAGCTTGCTGTCTAATCTGGCAACATACAAGCCTTTCAGAGAAATGGAAAGTCTGGTGAATGGTACAAGACAGAAAACGCTAAAAGCAGTTTCTTTGTCAGTTCAGGTCAACCAACCAATCCAACAACACAAGAATATTTATAGAAACCAGCTTTTACCAAACAGAAAATGGACCCTAGACAGACTACATAACCTCTCATGGCACTTACTAATGTTAAAGTTTCTTAGCTATTCACATCTATTCCTGATGACGTCAAAAGTGATATTTATTACTCAAAAAGTAAAATTGTTTGTTGATTTGGCTATCTTTTACAGGCGTGTGCTTTTGGGCCTGAAGATCCCATTCCAAGTTCAGGTGTGTGTGTTTGGTTGTTTGTGTGTATGTGTGATTGCATTGTTGTTTATTTGTTTTATTGCAGATATTTTGCAAACACTGTTAATAAAGTCCACAGCACAAAAATATGTTTCCCTATGCATTCTATTGAAACTTTATTACCACCCCATCTTTTTTAATTTTCAGTCGACAAATGGTTCTACTATGAGAAGTGAACAAATCCTGGACAAAGACACGAAGATTGGAATTGTTTCTTTCTTCTCATCTGAATTCAAGGCACTTGAACTGCAATTGAACCTAACAATATAGTTGAATATTTACTGTAGTATTTAACTGTTTTTTTTCTTCTTCTTCAACGGTACGCTATTAATATTATTATCATTATCTAAACTACTCTTTGTGTGATTGAGGCACCTTCTAAAAGTCAGACCATGTGATGGCACTCTTGTGCTTTTTCATCATTTGTTTTATTGGATGGTATAATCTGGAACATGTTAAAAACTACAATAAACCACTACAGTCCCACCGTTTTGTGTATTGTATTGAGTTTATTGCTCACGTTCAACACCATATAGGCCTAAGCTTAGATGTGTGTTATCCACACAGGCACAGAAAGAGAAAACCCTCGTAAAAAAATAAAAAATATAATTCATGCTGTGTCTACGATCTTGGACAGGCGACACAATTGTGTGCATTGATCGGTCCAATAATTAGGCCACACAAACTCTATGAAAAGACATATTTGGGCTTCTCTTTACGAAATATAGCCGAACAGTTACATAACTTTAACAATTCAAACAACTGGTTAATAAGCAAATAGGTCCAATTACAACTGAAGACTCATGAGTCAGAGTTTACAATGATAACGCATCCAAGAGGCGTTCTTACGCACGCGATAGCAGAACAGTTGTGACACAACATTGAAATAAAAAAAAGAACGTAAATGTTCAAGAAATATTATATATATAGCAATATTGTTTTGAACAGTAGGTAAAGAAAGTGGTTGCTAACTTAAGCGACACCCTATGAGTGGTGAGTTTGGGTTAGTCCATTAATAATTGAATTAGCGTGACTCAGTCAATCAGACCTGAGGACCGGAACTATATGTGACGGCACAACTGTTAATTTAAATCACTGGGATTTAGGTGTCGCTTCACAACCACGTTGTTCTAGAACTATTATAGTTTGGTGGACAAATAATGTTGAATTACTATTAAATTATTGTCGATTAAAAACAAAAGACAATTGAACATTTGTGTTGTTTATTTTTTTCCCAGAACTACAACAGGGTGTTTCTTCCGCTTTATCAAATCAATATAGCCGATGTAAGCAATACTCATAATGGCGGTAACGTTCCCGGTCGCGGGGGGGCGCTGATACGCCGTGCGCTGCACCTGCTGCGTGCGGACGGATCACTCCGACGGGCTGCCTGTTTCCAAGGATACCACTAACGGGCCGGTCAGTGCCGTGGGTAAGTTAGCTGCGGTTTGACAGGAGCGTCGGTGTAACAATACAGCAAACGTCTCTTAATAATGAGTTTGTGTTCTGTCATTAACGTTAGTTCACCAGACGTCTCCCTTTCCCACACGAGGCCAGACCCTAGAAAGTGCCAGTGGTTTAGCTCGCCTGCTAATGCTAGCTTGCTAGCCAACGTTAAGTACACGCTAGTTAACTAGTTAAGGCTAGGTTATAACACGCTACACTTGCCTTCCTCCAACATGACCAGTGATGTGTCTTGTAAAGATAACTCACTTCGCCACAAGACCCACCTAACGTTAATTCAATGGCGGCTTTGTTAGTGTGTCAGGTTAGTTTTTGTGAACAGTTATAATCTCGCTAACGTAACCGCTAGCCACCGAATACAGGCTCAGGTGTATTAATAACGATACGTCACCGCTCTGACATCTTTCTTGTTCCAGGCAAAGACCACCGAGATGTCATTTTTATTCGATTGGATCTACAGGGGAGTTAGTGGTGTTTTACAGTTCTTAGGTAAGCGTCGTCTGTCATTGTACGAGCACTGAATAGGACTCTGTTTTGGGTCGTCACCCGTAGGATTGGTGACAACTCCTGACCTGTTTGTGAAATGTTGCGTTCAGGTCTTTACAAAAAGACCGGAAAGCTGGTCTTCCTGGGCCTGGACAATTCTGGTAAAACTACACTCCTGCACATGTTGAAAGATGACCGACTGGGACAACATGTGCCCACGCTGCATCCAAGTAAGGAGCTTCAAATAGCAGTGCAAGATGCATGTTGTACTATCTTATACGATATGTTGTACTACATACCTTGCCATCCATAGGCAGTATGACTATAGATTATATTATATTGCACAATTTTAAACAACAGGAATTCCCAGCCCTGGTTTTTTTCCTTCTAAAGAGATGGTGTTCTCTTTATGAATGTCATACAATCACTGGCGCGAAAATGACTTGTCTTTTTCTCAAAGCATCTGAAGAGCTGACAATTGCTGGCATGACATTTACCACATTTGATCTTGGAGGACATGTACAAGGTGAGACCATTCTGCTGTACTGTAAATCAATAGATGGTCATCAACATTTTTGGCTGCTTTTTTTGGCAGATTTTGGTAAAACATAAAATTCTAAGGTTCTCCAAATAATTGATTACATGGGACAATGCGCACTAACGTATTGACAACTCAAAGTGTGACTGTACATTAGTGCCTGTACACAATTGTCCGGCTGGACAAGGCTGCAGTAGCCTTCACTTGGAGGAAGAAAGTACTGTGCCTCTACAGATTCATCAGATTTTAAATTGAACAGTCGTGAAGTAAATAATGTTTTGTTTGACACTGATCTTAACATTTGAGAGAAATCACCTTAGCTCACTTCATCACATGTGTGTACTAAAGCATAGAGGTTGAAACCTACTGTATCACAGCCTATAACTGTGCAGTCAGTGTTATATTGAATTGCTAGAAAAATGACTGTAACTAACTGCTTTTTCCCCATGTTGATAGCAAGAAGAGTTTGGAAGAACTACCTGCCAGCTGTGAATGGAGTTGTTTTTCTCGTAGACTGTGCAGATCACGACAGACTTGCAGAATCCAAGACAGAACTTGATGTAAGATCAGACATCACCAAATCAACATTGCCGTTACATGCAATTTCAACAGCAGAGTACTGACAGTCATCTTAATACAATGGTTTATTGAAAATTGCGGTGTATCAAAAGGACAGCTTCCCTAATTGTACTTGCTGTCTGCCTGTTTCCAGGCTCTCCTAGCAGACGAGACCATCGTCAATGTGCCGGTCTTGGTGTTGGGTAATAAGATTGACCGTCCAGAGGCCATTAGTGAAGGGGGACTGAGAGGAGCTTTTGCTCTCGATGGCCAGGTCACTGGAAAGGTAAGCATGTCATGGACACTGTCGGTGAAATCACTATAATCACAGAAATATCTGTCTGTGTGTACAGATTATTGTTTTCGTAAATGGTGAATACAAAAGTGCCATCATCCCTATTATCCACGCTGTTTATCTGCAGGGCAGCGTCTCTTTGAAGGAGCAGAAAGTCCGACCGCTGGAGGTTTTCATGTGCAGCGTATTGAAAAAACAAGGCTATGGGGAAGGCTTCAGATGGCTATCACAATACATTGACTGATGTGGGAGAACTGCACTCTCACCAAAAGGGATTTTCCCGGCAAGTTTTCTTCACAGATAACAAGGAACGTATCTCCTTGCCATCATCCATGGAAAGCCATGAGGGCCTCAGTCAATCAGTCCAGATTTCAAATGTACTTCAGAGAGCATATCAATTTTTCAGATTACTTACAGCATTTCTATGCAAACTTTTAAAAGTGCTTCATGGTGAACTGTCCTAAGCATATGCTATTAACGTGATATTAATTACTTTAGTTATATAGTTCTCTGGCATGTTGTTAATTATAGTACAGTATATTTAATAGGTTACAACATTCCTGATGAGCGACAGTACATGTTAATGCAAGAATGAATGTGAATGTCGCATTATTTATTACTGAATGTACCAAGTACTGTAGTTGGAATTTATTAGCGAGTGAGTGTTTGTAAATTAAAGACCAATGATGATTATGGCGGTAGTCCAATAGCTATTGTACATCGGATTAAGATGGTTGAGTTGAGATTTTAAGAAGATTAATTTGACAAAT
Organism: Acanthochaenus luetkenii; assembly: GCA_900312575.1. Taxonomy (NCBI): domain Eukaryota; kingdom Metazoa; phylum Chordata; class Actinopteri; order Beryciformes; family Stephanoberycidae; genus Acanthochaenus; species Acanthochaenus luetkenii. Next base: position 9,822 of record OMOT01052666.1, read on the forward strand.
TGCTCCTCGTGAAAAACACATTAATACAAAGGATTCATTGTAGGTAATTTTATCAAATGATATGCAGCTACTGCCTTCAAAGCACCCGGCCAAAGATGTATGCAATCTTTGCCAATGACTTTGGGATTAGAAGGATGAGGAGTGTGCTTCAACAAAAGACATCTTCCCTGAGGGGTGCTGAGCCAAAATAATGGCAGATCCCTTGGAGTAACCTCAAAAACAGGAAAAGATAGCACATCCCACAAATGAAGGCAAAGATGATGGAATAATTGCACTTCAACTTATTTTGGTGCACAGAAAAGAGACTTGGGTCCATTGAGACACTCACTGCAGAGTGTGCTGTGAATAATGTGCTGCTCACCCTTTTCAGTGTCTTGGTGTGATTGGCTTGTTCTTTTGGTATAATGATTACCAGGTGAAACATCATCTCCAATATGTGTTGGCCCAGTGTGATTTTATACTTTCAGATGAAGGCTGCTTAGCTGAAATGTGCTAGTATGGACCAAAATTATTTGAAGTATTGTGAAAGTTCTTGGTTATCTTTGACTTCGGGATGTTTAGTATAGACCTCAAGGGTGAAACGTTTATATCGCTATTAATGGCTGCCCGAGCTTCATTAAATCTTGAAGGTAGTAATGATGCAATGACCTTAAGATGTCACAAAGCAATAAAGTAGAGTAACCTTCTATATTGTAGTAGAGATTATCTTATTCCACTGCATTTAGTTGTAGCAGAGATAATAGTTTTGACCCTATTTAATGAAATCAAGATCATAGTTGCATCCTTCCGAAAGCTGTGGTGACAGGATGGAAACCATTTTTGTGCTCATGTATTTATTTTTTCCCACTGGTAACTACCTACTTAACTACTAAAGAGTAATGCATTCAATTCAGTGTCTTTTATCTTGGTTTAATATCTGTTATCTTAATGTAGCTAAACCTGACGGGAGGGTCATGCTGGGTATCTAATGCAATATTTATTTTCAACTTTTCAACAAGAATGAAGGGAATCTTATTTGTTCTACTGACTTCTTTTTTTTTTTAAGTGTTTGATAAAGTTGCTGTAGCTCTCTGTAATTTACAATGAATATGTAATCAGTGTCGGTGTCCAACTCTCATATGCTTGAAATGCTGCAAGATATGTACTTTTTGACTATCTGACTAGGTATGAGAGTGAACTTGCTACAAGCGTTGTCGTCATGTAAATTAATTTTCCTGTATTATTCCAGATACTCAAGTATTCCATTTTTGAGTTGGTGCATATAAACAGCAATATACTGTTTACAATAACCTGGATAAACTCATATCCTGATTATGTGAAATACAGTAGGTGGGAAACAGGCATGTGAACATTTTATTCCATTTACTGTTTCCTGCATTTTGAATATTCGTATTTTCTGTCTTTTTTTCCTGGGGTATTCGTGATCAGGATATGACGATACATACAAACCATTTTCTATATAATCGGGGAACATTAGCTATTGGCAGGAATACTGTATGCATGTAAACATAAACAGCTTTTTCCTTCAAACAGTGTTCTGCACCAGTGTAAATAGTTTATAATACAGATGTAAATATTTGTACAGTTCATGCCCTTGAACTGGCAGCCTAAATTACTGGAGTTATTTATAACTGACTGTATTAATGTGAGTAAAACACAAAATATTTTCAACAATCCTCTGTGCGAGTGGTTTTAACTTGACGACAACACAAACGAGACGAGTAGGTCTTTGGTCCACGTGCTGGATGGTTCAGATATTGATGCGTTACATAAACAGCCTTAATTATGGACTCTTGAGATAAGCACATGTAATTTCAGTTGATTCCCAATATCAGTCTTTAACATGCAATTACTCACCATGCCCATATTCCTTGTTCAGGCATTATTTGAAGGGGTTTTCAGTTTTAGGGAGACGGCAATGCACTGCTCTCTTTCCTCCAAGGGTTTACACAAATTATGCTAAGGATGGCAAGTGGCACTTTGAGCCTGTACATTATTTAAGCCCTAGGATCCTGTTTTGCTTGTCACAGAAGAGGGACAACATTGGCTCAGCATCTGCCGCATGCTTTAGGCCTGACAGAAGAAATCAAGTGTGAATGACGCCGGCAGGAGAGTCACCTCAAGGTACCTGCTGACTGACGACGTAGAGATACAGTAAGAATGTTATTTTCCTCAGTCAAGCTGCGGATTTGCTCATTCATATGCTCTGTAATGGTGTGATCTTACACCATGTTGGGGTAGTATGCCAGAAAAACGTTTGAATCATATTTTACCACTTGGCAGCCGCCTATTGCTGTAATTTGCTCTTCTAGCATGAGGTGGCAGCTGAGCACCAAAAATAATGCCATCAGTAAAAGACCCATCTGATAGGGGACTGTGCAGCATTCAACTTGCATTCTTTTTTAACATTTTTGTCTGAAGATCGCAAGACTGTAGATTAATATGATGAAAACATATTGTGTAAACTCCCTGATCACGGTCTGATCCCACTTCGGCGGGCAAAGTCAATCCGTGTTTCAAACACCAGGCTGGGGGACTCAAAGGTCACGAGAGGGGACACTTGTGTCCCCAAAATATTCATGAAAAATTGGTATTCACACTCTGGTTATGTTTTAAAAGCACTTTGTAATTGTCATTGTATTATTTTATAGTTGCACTACCTACTATCTCCATTCTCATTCTCCTTATATGTTATCAGTATTATCCACTCACCTATTGGTATCACTTAATTAATTGTAAATACCTGTTAAAATCCTATTGTCTTATTATTTTATTGTGTTTTGTGTTGTGAATTGAGAGAGATGCATATAGGAACAATGAATCACTGACATGTGTGTATGTGATCAATAAAACTTGAAACTTGAACTTGAAACTTAATCCAAGGTAGGCTGATAAAAGTGCTGTAATCTGATAAGTAGTAGCCTAAAAACAGGGTCAATTCTATTGCTCAAAATCAGTTTATAGCTCACAAGCTAAATTTGAAAATGCGGATTCCCAGAGGAAAAAAGAAAAGCACCGCAGTAGATGATACATGGCTTCTCCTGGCCACCTTCCTACATTGAGGACAATCACGCACCAACAAACCTGTCTTCCTTCTCATTATCTAGTCACACGTTTGCAAAAATACTCATCATTAAATATCCAAGCAAAAAGTGTGCAACTTGGCGGCATACTAGCCACAAACTCTATCTAATTTACTCAATGGTTGTTTTCTTCCCTGAATTAGTTGGAATAGATTCAAAGATATTTGACCTTATTGCATAAATCTGGAGGAAAGCGGTGATGTGCGTGTGACAGATAGGTAAAATAACAATACAAGACAGCTTGGCCCCATTGCCTTTAATAGTAAAGTGCTCAGCCTTGAAGTACATTCTTGTTCACTAACATGCAATACTAAAAACAACCAAACGTCTGGCCTACCGATAGCATGGATGAAAAGATGGCAACAATTTTCTCACAGAAAAAACAAAAGAAACCCAGTGGGAATTCAAGTATACACACAGAACTTCAAGTAACGCACACACTTTTATAAACACAAAAATACAGTTTCAAGTAGCATACTCAGAATAAAACATTGCTGTGGCACATTCTTTGACGTGATTTCAGAGTTAGCAGTTTAGAGGAAAGAGCGACTAGTGTTTTCTAGGTCCTTTTTGGGACAATAAAGTACATTCTACTGGTTCTCAATCAATAAAAGTAATCCAACAGGACATCGAAGTCCTGTATCGTTGTGTCTATCCACTCAATCGATAAAGCATCTAAGGTTTAAAAATGGCTAAGAGCTGTGCACATTGATACACCTTTATCATAAAAGGTAGCTTCAAACCATAGAAATCTGGACAGATCAGAATCCTCTAAACTCTCAGATCACTGACACAGGATTTATATGCAGAATCTGTTGTGAAATACATAAGCACTGAATTCAGATCTCTAGTCATTCCAGTGGGACAGCGGCTCTAATACTCAAGCAATTGTTCACAATGGGAAATTAATCTCTATATGCATAGATGACGGTTGGACAGATAGGATCTCAGATGGACTATACCTATTGGCACAGTAGTCAGTGGGTCCTGCTTTTCCAGGACGGCAAAACACGAAGCCCTGTTGCTCATAAAACAGAGAAAAGAATGAAGCAATACACCTATCTAAGACAAAAAAACGGGTTATCTCATCACTGGACCTGCCCAGCACCGCAGATCCCATTAGGATGATACACGATTCCATGCCCAATCCCCAAATCCTTTGCTGTTAGGAGAGAGCCACCCCCGTAGTTTAGGCCAGCCGCTGTGTCTAGGCTCTCCGTGTGGGGTCCGTCCTACCAGATGTATCCTCCATCGTCCGCCTCTCCCTCCTCCTCCTCCTCCTCTTCCGCCTCCTCCCCATTGTCTTCCGCCTCCTTCTCCTCTTCATCCTCCCACCCAACTCCGCTCCCGAAATCTCCAGAATATGCCGCCATGTCATCTGGGAAAGGAGAAACGAGAAAGGGAGAAATCATTACCGGTGACAACTTTCAACACGGGGGTTTCAAGTATTTGCAGGAAAGTAAAAAGGGGATTTTGAACGGGTGGGTGCTGCTATTATTTCCTACAGCGCGAGCGATAGCTGTTCACCAAATCCCCCTCTCTTACCACAGTCAGGGTTGCCATGGATTCTGGAGCCCGTCATCTCGCCGCCATGCTGGTCGACACACCAGCACTCTCCCCGGCTCTGGTCACACTGCAGCTTCCTGTAGTAGCCGTCCTCATCGCAGCTGGGAATGTACATCCCTGCGAGGATCACACACACACACGTGCGCACCTAGTCGTTAAATATGTATACCCTCATATACGGTAGCTGCCTCACACTGATGCTTGAGATAAGTGCAGCATAAATGAGAACGCCAGTATGCCTTAGTGAACCTGTGATAAGACCATCAGTCAGGATAGAGAGGGAGCTCTTATGGGCGAGAACACCAGAGAGAGAGAGACGTTCCCTGTTTGTTTTACAAAACCATACATAGACCAAGGATATGCTTATATAGAAAGGGGCGGTTGGCTTAGCGGATGTTTCCTGATGCTGTGAGAGTGGCGTGTAAAGTGACAGCCTG
>OMOT01052669.1:0-14475 GCA_900312575.1 Acanthochaenus luetkenii
AGCTTCCTGGAGCTGCTGAAACTCTCTGTCCAACACTGGAAAATGACTGTTTCGGTGCCGCTTCTCTCGGATACGGATCCGCACTCAGAGGGATCTAAACAAGAGAGGAAGTGGGCAGAGGATGAACGCCTCTCTGCCTTTCACACAATTAACTGTGAGACTTTAATTGCTCGTATAATGTGTGAGGACAAAACAGAGAACAGCATTTGCTGATAGAATAACGGACTGCTTTCATTAATAAAAGGAAGAGTGGGAATAACTAGCACAGTGTATTTAAAATACACTCAATCAGAAACACTCTTGATTTCCCTTGGAAATACCCTAAGAGTCTCTCTGTGTGTGTGTGTGTGTGTTTCTGTGGGTTTGTGTCTTTGCCCCCTTGTAATCTTTGTGTCTGTGCATGTTTGCACATGTACTTCTGTTTGTGTGAGTGTGTGTCTGTAATCTAAACCTGCATCTGAAATGAAATGGAAAGACATCCCCTACAGGGGAGGGGCACGCTCCCCGGGTTCTTGTTTGTTCTTCCCTCAGAAGAAGCTGTCCTTTCATATCAAAACAACCTGCTCGGAAAGTGATTTGTGACAGTGCTGTACAATCTAATGGCATATCACTGTAGGCTCTCCTGTGAACTCCCATTTGTCGGTGAGACATTCATTCTAAATCCGGCTTATGATCAATTCAAAGCACTTGGGGGGATGTTTTGCTTATCTTGTGGAAAAACAACTCAAAAGGATTTAAAAAAAAACCTATTTACTAATAAGCTACAACATCTACGGTTTATTTTAATGCTACAGAAAAACAGGGATCGCAGAGAACCTTTCCTTTGACAGCTTGGTAAAAGGAGGGTGGTTCTATTGCCCCTCTGTCTGCCCCACTCCCCTTTCACTCAGTGACCTGAGCAGAGTGCTGAATCAGACCTCTCTCTCTCTTTCCTCTAATGGTGACCTATTGACTCCTCACGTTGGCCTGGTGAACCGCCCTACATGGTCTACTGGTGACCTTTGGTTTCATTTAGTAAGGGCATATCACATATCACGCCTATGGATTTATATTGGGCCTATCTTTAACACCCAGGGAGTTTAAAATACGGACAGGTATATTACCGATATCCCGGTGGGCTCACAATGAGGACTTCACAGTGTTTACTGGGGTTTTCTGTGGTACGTCTGCTGTGGTTTCTGATTAATGTTGACATTTCCCTCTGTGCCATCGTGTACAAAATGTGTTCTTATGAACTGCTGGTCCTAACAGAACATGCTGAGGGGGGGGGGGAGACGACGACCTCAGGGCACAGTGTACGTTTTAGGATTAATCTAAGATTTTATTGTTTACTTACAAATGATTAAATGGGCGAGCTCCACCCTATCTCTCTGATCTCCTACAGCGAGGTGTCCCTTTAAGGTCTCCCGGGTCCGCTGGCCAGTTGCTTCTGGTTGTCCCTAAGGCAAGGCTTAAACTCAGGGGAGATCGCACAAACTCTGGAACGAGCTGCCTCTGCATGTTAGGCTGGCCCCTACACTGCCTGTTTTTAAATCTCGCCTTAAAACACATTTTTACTCCTTGGCTTTTGACCCAGTATGAGAGTTGCATCGTTTTTATTTTCGCATGGTTTTATTGCTTTTATTTTTTATTGTTATTCTGTCTTTTAAACTTGTCCTTGTGGTTTTTTTTACTGTGATTTTACAGTGTTTATTATCTTGATTGATTGATTGTACAGCACTTTGGTCAACTGTGTTGTTTTTAAATGTGCTTTATAAATAAAGTTGGATTGGATTGGATTGGATTGGGCACAACAGGGTAGAGACGCATACCATTTACATGTTTTATTATACCTCTATTATACTTCTATTTACATTTTCCCATTATACTTCTAGTGCAGGGTTGGTCCCTCGTCTATATGTGGGTTCTAGTGCACGTTGCCGTGGTTCAGCGAGTTGGCGAAAGGGCATACAGCTCTTTGACCATGCGGACGAGATAGAACATTTGACGGTGGCAGTTACTCATTGAAGACGCCAGTTTCTGAGCCCGAACTGAAATCAGGAGAAGGACCAGATGTGTGATGGTTGGTCCCGGTTAGGGAGACTATAAAGGAAGGCAGAGCGAGAGAGAGAGAGAGAGAGAGCTATGTGGTACCTTGCTGAAGGTCGCCATTAATTCACATTCTCTACCACCAGTGTTGGTTTTCCAATCAGCAGGTGACCGTGGCGGGGGGATTGCTTTTGATTTATAGCCCAGCTTGCCCCCCCCCCCTTACATTCTCTGCTGGTGTAACCTAATTACTCACACCAAGATAGCGGGTCCTTCACCGTTACTGTGTGCATGGAAGTCATCTCTCTCAATGAAATGTTGGTCTACTGTGAAACCTAATCCTTAATCCTAGTGTAAACAAGAGACTTTTTGTTTTTGTCACCGAGACTTGACTGACGTGGTTCTTGATACAGGAGCTGACAGTAGATGATGATGATAATGGGCCTTTCTACATGTAGGGTAGGCCGACGTTCAAGCTGTTGTCTTTGGGCTTTAGGCTTTATATTGTCAGTTGTGAAGGAGAAAACCCATACTTCTAATATGTGTGTACCTGTGATCCAAATATGTAAGGTTAAATTCCGGATTGGGAGTTTCATCTTCATGTTTCTAGTCCATCGCGTCATTTCAAAAGTGTGTGAGGTGGACGCCTTTACACTGACAACCTCTAAACCAATGGGATCAGTAGCCTATCTCGTTGTTTTGTGTGTGTTGGCCATTAGAGTTGATATCGATCAAAGAAGGTTTGCAGTAGGTTAGTGTACGAGGTTTGACGCCTCGCTCCTGCAGTACACAGGACATCCTCGTACAGTCCCAAACGGTTGAACCTAAACGCAGAACTTTGACGTTACTTGCCCTCGTGGTGATCACGTCGTCGACCATCTTAAGTCACGGCGTGCTGGACGTGTCTTCAGACGTGTGGCACCGGTCAAAGTGATTCGGTAACGGCACAATACAAACGAAAATACTAGTCAAACTATCACGATGACGGCCAGCCGCACGGCGGAATGTCAGGCATGCGCTTCCGACTACACGAACAGCAACAGAGGGCGGAACTATATTTCAACTCTTTTATTTTTAGGCGATACGGTCAATGTTGCCGTTTGGACGCATCGGCGTGTATCTGAAACCGACTAAATACTCTTTTTACCTCACGTAAATAGACGGCAGACACGTGTTTTGACGCGTTTGGGCGGTGCCCTCCGGCAGGGCCACCCCTACCCCCGGGTGGCAGAATGGTTTCTCCCGCCGTGGCAGTGGTCTGTCCTGCGTAGGGCTGACTGCAAATCAATGAAGCCAGTCAAACGAACGGGGTTGGGCAATCGAAGTTTGGACAATTTACGGAGATTCCTGTTGCCGGACAGTCGCCCGCTACGAGGAGATGTATAGAACATGTATGGCGTCTTTCCGCCCTGCGCTTTAGTGGAACAAGGAGCAGCTCTGTGCGGTCAAAGCGGCGTACTAACGTTACTCCAGTCACCCGTCGGAAACATTTATTAGTTAGAAAGTGACAACTAGCAGCAACAACAACAACAACAACAACAAAACAAACCACCAACGACAAATCCTACCCGGTCTTTTCGGAGTGAGGATGATTTTCGCTAACAGCGGCAACCCACCGAGGATTCCGTACCGCAAGCAGGTAACGTTAAATACGCGTTTGTGTTAGCAGAAGGCTAGCCGTCAGACACCGTGCCACAAAGCGGGACGAAAATGGAAGTCGCAAAACAGGTCTCTGTTGTAAAACGGCTCTGACTTGAGTTTAGTTACCGCAGTGTCCGTGTTAACTTAACTGTGTTGACCCCGTCTGACGTGACGACGATAATGCTGCGGGTCGAATAGTGTCGGGGAGACGTTAGTACCGGCGGCGGGGAGCTGGAGTGTATTTCGGTGTGTAGTTGAGCTCTGCGGTGACCTAATGTTAATGGGTGTTGGGGGGAAATAGTATATATATATATAGGCTGCCTCCAATAGTGGGTTAGGTGGAAATACACGTAGGAGCTGAGCAGAAGTTTGTAAACACATTTTGCCATTTTATATCAGTCTTGCCTGGTTTGTAGATTTGTAGATTATTTTTAGAATAGACTATGTTGTAAAATATCACTTCAACCACCCTCTCAAATAATACATATATGATGATCTACTGAACCTGCATTCTGTTTCTCAGTAGTTCCTGTGTAGAAAACGTGTGGATAGTGAAATACTGTTCATTCATGCGTTCAGTTTGTCTCAGTTACATACATGTTGCTGTTTTTTTTGTTTTGTTTGTTTGTTGAAATAATTCCCCTCAGCAAGATAGACGTGAGTGGCCATACTTTAGGGCTCTGTACTGTTCACAGTCACGCTCATGCTGTCATCCTAATAGTGCACACACACTTACAGCCTGTGGCCAGGGCTCCATGGGCGAGGCCTGTTCACTGGAAGCCCTGTGCATTTCCAGCTCGGATATGACTGGCTCTGCTGGTCTGGAGCGGGCTGATAAGATGCCATCCTCTCCGCATCACGGCCTCTCAAGGTCCTGCATCTGAGCGGTCAGGCAGATGTTTGAAAACACAATACGCTTTCAGTCCCACAGAAGCCCAGAGAAAATGGAGGGCTCCGTTTTGCGGCCATTCTCCTCAAAGATTGTCTTTGTCCACATATAGCTGGAGGTAGTAGCACACTTCCTGTTGCCTTCCAGTGGGATGGTCTCTCTCTCTGTGTGTGTGTGTGTTGGTGCACATGCTGTAATCAGTTACTGGAATGCAGGTTATGCTTCCACCTCTCTTATTATTGGGCAGACCAATTTACATTTACTTAGTAATGCGTTTCATTGCTATGATCACAATGGTGACGGTTGCGAGGTTAGAGCTAACTTGCGTTGTGTTTATCTGAAAGGATACATCCACAGCCCGGCACGTTCTTCTATATGTGTCGCGTTAAGGTGAATCGATTCAAGCGGGACTTGGAAAGTTTACAGACACGTAGAAGTTGACCTTTCAAGCATTTCACTGTCCCTGACGGATACAGTAGATATTACCATAATGAATTCCGTCCCCTATTACCTGGGACGGATACAGTAGATATTTCCATAATGAATTCCGTCCCCTATTACCTGGATTATTGATGAGAAGTTTCCAAATCACACCAAACGCCTCTTTTTCCACTGTCTTTCACCGCTGCCAGTTCCCTGTCAGACGTGACAATATTTGACAGTCTCCTCCTCGCTACATTTGATTTAGTATTTGAGAATTCAGTCTTCTCCAATTTAGACCTTTAAAGCTGCTTTTAAAGACATCTATCTCTAGCTTTAAGTGTGTATTTAGTCGACTGACTTATTCAACAGATAATGCTTGCACCTTTTGTGTTTGACCAATTCACGAATGTTCATCATGGTTCTGTGTTGTGTTACCTGACTATTCCATTATGTGATGTATGAAGTGCATTGTACAGCAGTTTCCTCCAACCAAAAAACCTTTTATATACAGAGTTTATATACATAAATCATATGTGGGCATTTATTTTGCTCCTCGCAGCCTAAAATAATGTTGCTGAATTGGTTTCATTTGCATATGTGACCTAAATTCTGAGTGATTTTGTTAATTGTAGTAGAACTTAGATATACCAGGCTTATAACACTTAACATGAAGAAGAGCTTTTGTAACACATTCATAGTGCTTGAATAATAGCTTCATAACAGCTGGCTAATAGCTGGAATGTAGCTACATGGCACATTCCTCTTTATTCAATCCTTATGTAGGCTTCCATAAATTGTTCATGTAATGTGTGCCATCTGTGACATATAGGTAGAATAAGAATACATTTCAAAATAGAAGTCCTCCTGACAATTGCCTTTTTTAACTGAAAAACATGCCTTTGGGTTAGCCATGAATGCATTATTCATCAGCTATTATATCTTTGTTATATGCTCCAACCCATTATTTTGTATCCACAACTTTTGTTGTCGACAATAATGTACTGAAGATATTGGTATGAGACAGAAATTATTGTTCTTCATAGCTTCCACCAGAGATTTTTGCCTGTAACCCAAACAGTCAAGGAGTGCAGGATAAACATGGGATGGTGTTGAGTTTCAGCTCGACATTATCTCCAGGGTCTGTTGCATTATTCAACATGTGTTGTTATTCAAAATCCCCTTCAATGAAGAATCACTTTATCCAGGTCCTTCAATTAACCAATCATTTGAGATCCTGAGAAATAAGGTAGGATTGCAGGCTTGTGCTGTTTTGCATCAGTTTGAATGAAAACCCTCTCAAGACTGAGCACTAGAATTTCACACATTAAAGGAAAAGATTAGATTAGATTAGATTGCTCTTTATTGATCCCCTAGGGGAAATTCAGTCAGATCAAGACTGAACTAGTCATTTTGAATGAGTATTTTACTTTTGGGGCCAAAGTGACAATCAAATTCATAATACGGTTATATAAGAATGTTATAGAGTACTCAAAGAGTAATTCCAGTTCTTTTATTTCATATTGAGTTGGTTCTTTGACCTCAGAGTAGAACCAGGCGAAACTGTAATGCATGATTTTGTTTCCTGGTAATAGCAAATTTAGCCATTGTCATGCTGCTGGTAAATAAGAGTTAGTCATAAGGGCAACCGTGACATGTTTCACTTTTTTTTAAATAGCAGCTATCATTGATAGAGGTGATTTACCAAGAATGATAAAACATTTCATGAATGCTCCCGTTACTCTTATTCATTTAGCAGCAGCAGCAACATTTTCACTGTTTTACTTCATTACTGGAGAGCCAGACCATACATTCCAGTTTCACCAGGTCCTTAGACAAGTGTTGACAAGTGTTGAGTAATCCGTTACCTTTTGATTTATGGAACAACGCAATTGACCAGCGTTAGCTTATATGTTCACATCATAACAAACGTGAATGTTTGAGGGTAGTTGTTTTGCATGTAGGCACTACGCACTGAAAACGCAGCACTAGTTTTGTTTTGACATTTGTGGTAGAGAGCATTTAACTTGCGGCGGGTTGTGAGGGCGAGGACATCTGTCAGAAAAACAACAGGTCAATTCGGTTGGGGCATGTGAGGCGGTCGGTCGGTCAGAGGAGGAGATCTCCCGCTTAGGCTTGGGTCCAGACTTGGGTTGCTCAATCCTGTCACCACCTCATGCTTGGGATTCCATCAGCTTCCTCTCTTGTGATGCCGCGGAGGGGGGCGGAGGGGAGGATAATCGGTGTCAGACACTGAAGAAGGGGAAGAGTCCTTGAAGGGGAAAGCTCTCTGCCGACCAGCATAACTGTGTCCTTATAAACGCGACGCACAACATTGCTCAATCACTGAGGAGGGGGTTTTCTCATATGGACGGGACCACAACAGCTATTGTCAGCAATGTCCATGTGATCTCGTTACACTGAGAAAATGAACTGAAACTGAATAGCATGTGAAAAACGTTGCGCCGACATTGTTTCGCTGTGTTTTATATTGTTGTCTCAAAGCAAGAAACACTAATGATCTGGGTGGTCTTTTTTTTCCAGGCCACCATAGGGCAAATAGACGTCGTGTAAAGCTAACCCTGAACGAGAGTGTTTAGGTCAAGCATTGTGGCGCTATTACTGGGGATAGGATTGTTTATGTTGACCTGGGAATGGCTCCTTTCACACACTCGGGCTTTCGGTGTCACATCGGTGTCAGAGCTACAGGCCCCTGTGGACCCTGATTGTGCTGACTGCTAAGCCGTGAAGGAGATTGCTCTGCAGATATGTATCACTGCCCCGTGAAACATTAATCCTCAGGCTGGACAGACACCCACTTGATACAAATGATGGAGTGTCCAGGCGGTTCATTTGATTTGCACGTAGTGTGACGATGGATGATTTAGCTTGGCTAAAAACAGATGGTCCCTTCTCCGATGCACACTGATGTAGAACAATTTCATGCAGAAGGGTCAGTCGTCACATTCTGTTACATTTCGCTCGTTATATTTTGTCAGCAAATCAAAAACAGACTGGCGCCAAACAGAAGTGCATGTGTATATGCAATAGGATCTTCTCGTGTTATGTCTGTTAGGATCTCAGAATTGCGTCTATTTTTGTCCCTCTTTTTTTTGCAATCTGTTGTTTTGTCTGGACTTGGACTCGACCCAATATTGTATGTCTCCCTCCCTTTTCCAGCCACCTGTTGCCCCATCGTCACACCCCATGGCTCCGCCCAGCCCCAGCCCCAACAACAGCAGCAGCAGCAGCAGTAGCACTGCAGGCTGGGAACAGCTCAGCAAAACCAACCTCTACATCCGGGGTCTGCCCCCCGCAACCACAGACCATGACCTGGTCAAGCTCTGTCAGCCGTGAGTACCACTCTTCCTCTTACCATTATCAGCTATTTAACAGCCATTGATGTTTGAGGGCCAGTTGGTTTCAGAGTCTAGTTTCAATACACAGTAGCTGTCACTTGGGGAGATGCGAGTGATACAAATAAGATGTAAAAATGCCATCCTACGTGTCCCACTGCATGCTTGCTGTAGTGGAGGGAGGGAGTGGTCTGATGAGCAGTTATTGAAAGAGACATTTTGTGATACAGTTTCTCTAATTGTCTACTGGCTGCTTCAGTAGGCCTAGTAATGTGTGATAGATGCACAATAGGGGGCTTCCATGATGGCTACCACTGTACTGGACTTTTATACGAGAGATTATGACAAACACAACAACAATATAGCAGGCAGGGCCATTACATTTGAATATAAATGAAAAATGACCTTGAAGACCATGCAAGGACAGAGCGGAGAGGATGAGGTAGCTGACAGTATGTGGGGCACAACAGCGGAGCGTCCATACATCACATGTGGGGGATAAAGGAGAGACACTGACGACGCCGGCCTCGTCCACCACAGCCCTCTTTGTGTGTTGAACGCTCTATATCGGCCAAGCAGAAAGACCACCCTGGTGACTCAGAGATTCCCACATCACCCCACCCCACCCCAAAGGACCCTCCATCTTCACAATGCGATATTGACTTTGCAGCACATAGAACCATTCTTCCAAGCTTCCAGCACAATCTCTGACTGTTTAGAAATCTGCTGCATTTTGAATAGGGTCTCAGCAGTGACACTCAGCTGTATCTTATTGAAGAGTTAGACAGATAAAGCACAGGGCTGACTTTTTTCTTCTTCTTGATCTTAAGGTTCAAAGCTTGTAAAAGAGTTCTGGAACATAGAAATGTTAAGTGTGTAAACAGATTCTTGAAGGGTTGAACTTGAGGTGGAAAATGTGTTTTTACCTTCAAAACGGCTTGTTGTACTTTAATGTACAGAAGTATTTTACAATATCAAACTATAGTACAACTGGTTTTGATCCCAAGAATAATAACATAGTATGCACATTTTGAATTGGACTTTTAAGTGACTCAAAATTATTCTCATAGGATGTGTTGTTTTATCAGTTAACCAGCCATAGTGGGACCACGTTCACCATTATTAATACTGGGTCCCTGCAAAACAAAAGCTTTCTTTGTCAGAAGTGTATGGAGTAAACGTGCCAAAAAAGCCTTTCTTTTTTCTTGTGCACAGAGATTCTCTTACAGGGTCAAACAGAAGACACCTGACGGGTACAAAGCAACACTTCATATTTAGCGTGTAGATGAGTTTAATGCATAGTAATAATTTATATGGGCATTGCATTCTGACCATGCCCTACAGTTCTGATGGTACTGTCAGAGCAAAGCTGCTGTGGTCATAGGCCTGTTAAATTTTGGATTAGAGTTCAGACGAAGGAAAGGTCATACTCTTCTCATTTCCCCAGTGTATTTAGCCTAATCCCTGACTAAAATATCCTGTATGACTGCAGGTTACATCCTGGCTTGTATATATCACTGTTGTCCTTACTTCCTTCAAGTAGAATAGATGACCTGCTTGTAAGATGTTTGTACCTGGGTACGTATTTGGAGGTGATAACTATGGACAGTATTTCCCACACCAGGTATAGGGATTGACAAATGGGGAAAATTCAATGTGTGTAATATAGTTGGCCATTTGGAAAAATGTATAGTGAAACAAATATTCATAGTTAATGAAAGAAGCCCATCTACTTTACCTTACATTACATGACCCTGTTTTTGTTTTTTGTTTATTAGTAATTTGTCATGTCCACAGCATTGATGGTTAGCTTAAGAACTGATGTAAAAATAAATACGACTTTACTTAAAATGTTTAAGGTTTATTTGGCTTGTCTTTGTAGGAGAACCTTAGAATATGCCATACAGTACAACCATTCTTCAGATACGCATGGAATAACCAACTATAGTCTTGAATACGCAAGAAAAAATATCCCTCCAAAATCATTAAATTAGAAAATATACTAGATTTCAGAAGATAAATTGATTACATTAGAATTTTACAGTGACTCATTTTAATTAATGTTTGCCAATCATGGATCTGAAGCCAAGACCTGGGCATCATCCATAAGATACACAAGATGACTTTCTTGTTTATCTCTTTTAATAAAGGCAAAAATGTCCCAAAAGAAATGACTTAGCATTGCTCTGCTAATTCATTTCTTTTGCCTCTAGTCTGATAATGAAATGACACCCCAAATATAAATGCCTGTGACCAAAACTAACCCAGAGATGCAGATATCTGAACTGAACATACTATTTTGCTTCTTATGTTCTCTGTTTTCTATAGCTCCGCCTAACTTTACTGAAAAGGAGACGTATCGTTTAGAATATTAGCGAAACCTTGTTGTTGCCTTTGCAAACCAACAGATGAACGGACAAACGCAATAATTTACCGGGGTGACTGACAGAACAATGATCATAAATAGTGTCACCAGGAATCAATAAACATGCAGGGACTAGTATCTGGATCCCACAGAGGAACTGGGATGGGAGTGAGGCTGAGAGGAGACTTGTATTGCTCTCTGTGCTGCGACATTCTAGGTGATTCAAGCTCCCGAGGTCATTCTGACGGCACCGTGCAGCTCACTAGCAGGGTGATAGACTGTTAGGGGAAGCTCCTCACAGAGCTCTGTTGACTTAACTAATTCGACTAAAAGATTTATTTAAACATAAACAATATGTTTTGAATTTACCCTTTTCATAGAAATGATAATTTCCACTAAGAGCCGTTTCTACCCAGGCAGGCATGTAATGACCTTTTGCTGTAGCCCTTTTCTGGCTTTGCATAGCATGACAATAAGTGCGGTGTGATATTTGAACTGCTAAGAGAATGACAGTCCACTGGGAGTTCAGCTGTCTCCCTCCGCACAGATGAACCTCTCCATGTCCTAGATTAGAGATGGGGTTTGGTAATCCCCTGTCCTCCTACTTTCACCCTTTCCATCTCACAGCCTTGGATCACGTGCTGCTCGGGCTTGGAGGGGTGGGGTAGGGGTGTTGGGGTTGCCTGCTTGGCTGGAGCTGACACCACGATGGTTCCTGTGATTGATTCATTTGGAGTAAATTAGTGGAAAAGCCTTCCTTCTCCCGGCTCTTAACCCACTGGAGCGCAGCGTAAGGTCACGCCAGCCTAGAGAAGCAAATACAGTGTGGGTAGATCGTGAATACGTGTGAACACCAACACTCAAACACGCAGAGTTGCAAGTCATTCCCTCTATTTGAATGTAGCTTCATACTGTTTGTATTAATCCACGGTCTGTCTTTAGTTGCAGAGGCACCATGTGACTGTCCCAGTGGGTAAAAATATGGCACGCATCAGATCTGTCAGGAGCTTGTGTAGCTATACCTCTGTGTCAAGATGAAGGCCTTGTTGTCATCCAGCGGCCACCTGCACAAAGTCCCCTGCCATGTCAGAGCTCATTAATCATCTGGCTCCAGGGCTTATCTGTACACCGGGGGCTCGTTTGCTCTTATTGGGCTTGATTGTCTGTATGTAGATGTGTTTGTATTTGGGTATTGTAAAGAGAAAGTTGCCAGGGTATGTAGTTGTGGTTGTGCTCTGCACTCTGTTCATTTGGGTTAAGGAGAAGAAGTGCAGTATGCTTAGGGGTCAGCCCAGGATTCATTTGTCAGATCTGGCAGCGACTGTATAGCACAGAGCGGCAAGAACACAGGATGTAACTGGGAAATGTCACTGGGCGGCTCTCGCTCAACGCCGTCAGCCTGTACATGTAGAACGTGTACAGTGTACAAGTTAATACAGTGCAGTGCTGAAAACTGGTTTGAACATCAATATTTATTTTTTGTATCTCTGAATGACACTTGATACAAGGGTTTTGTTTGGCTAAAGGGATAGGCCTATCTAACTTTGCATTCGCTTGGTGGGGATTTTCAACTCCACATGGAAACCACTTCCTGTTTCTCATACTTTTACAGTGATGTCATAAATTCTTGCACAAGCCTCCCTCTTTGTGTCTTTTATAACTGCCTCTGTCTGGTAATCCAACTAACAATACCTCGCCTTTCTGCTCCTCCCTTAGGTATGGCAAAATTGTATCAACAAAGGCCATCCTGGACAAGACTACAAACAAATGTAAAGGTGTGTAAGGTTTGTCTTTCCCTTTCCGACATAGCCCCCTGATGGGTAACATTTCATTTTCCTTCTCTCATTAAATATGTATACAAATGAAGAAGTAGTGGTCAATCAGGACCTCCAGGCTTTGAATAAAGACCATCTCATGAATTACCATGAAGGACATTCTGCCATCACAACACCTCACTGTGAGCCAAAATATAACTTTTACACTCGCTGTTACCACAATTGGTAGACCTCCAGTCTTTGTGATATGCTACCTAAACCTCCTAATGTCATTATACAATATAGACTATGGCCTATGCTGAAAAATGAATGGTGCAGCTCGCTGCCGACCCCAGATTCAGTCATTCGGCAGCTATGCAGTTGTCTCAGAAGGGCAGAGCAAGGCAGGAAACGGACTGACAGGCTGGTAAAATGTGTTATTTTAAGCCTCAGCCCATGACTGTTGGCGTGTCACTGCTGTGGGTGGGTCCTGGGAGGAAGTGACAGGTCGCCGGCTCCTCCTCTCTGCTGAGTGACGGTATTGGCTCCGGTCCAGTCCTGGTAGACTGCCCACCTGACTAAAGGGGGACTTACTGATTCTATCTAGCGCTGAATGGGATTAAGAGAATGCTTTGTCACTCTCCTCTGGATTATACAGATGCCAGTTAATCAAAGGCTCACAGTGAAAGGGGACACTGTTAAAGACCCTGTAAAGCTCTAAGTGAATTTTAAATAGAACTCAGAGATGGGTTTAGGAATGATCTTGTGTGACCGTAAATATTTGACAAAATGCAATTGTACTTATCCCAGACTACTATCATTTCTGCTATTATTTCCACGCGTACGAACTCACACTAGTGTGTGATTAATGTCAATAATGAGAGAAGGGTAGCCATTTATCTCATTTAAATTCTAGTACCGATGTGACCCATTTCTCACTTCTTACTCTGTGAAGGAATACCAGCGCATTCGCTCACATAGTTTAAATATAGAAGCCGCAGTAGAGGCCAGGGACTATCGGTCCACCCTGTTTGTACCCCCCCCGAGGACAAAGAGCTGACCTGAGCCATGAATGTCACCACTGCTATCTGCAGCTTCAGCACTTTCCTGCCTCCACTTACACACACACAAACATGCACGCATACACAGCTAGATAGACTAACATACATGCATACACATATACATACTGTACATACATACACCCAGGCTTGATTATACAAACACACACTATATTATTCACAAAGAGGCAGGCACAGGGTAAGAAAATATATCTGGCAAGATGTGAACTGGCAACCGGAGAGTTGTTGGAATCAGAATCGGGTGCCAGATCCTGCCATTGTGCCCCTGAGCAAGGCACTGACCCCCTAATTGCTCCCCGGCCCCTCCAGTGTGTGTGTGTGTGTGTGTGTGTATCTAATATATGTGTTACATTGTGATCAGGGCGGCATTGTAAAAGAGAGCTTACGCTCAGTAGTCTTCCCTGAATAAATAAAGAAACACGCAGACCAGGAGCCACAGAGAGGCTATATATTGTCCTAACTCTGGACTGCTTGGTCCCTCAGGATATGGCTTTGTGGACTTTGACAGCCCCGCTGCTGCTCAGAAAGCTGTAGCTGCCCTGAAGACCACTGGTGTCCAAGCTCAGATGGCAAAGGTGAGGATACATTTCAGTCTAATCCTGATGTCACGCCCGTACAACTACACTGTTTCTCCTTCATCTGCTTGGTCAGGCAACAAAAACAGAATCCATGTGGTATTACATGGCAGGACAGGAATCGCCCTGCTGTGTAGAATCTGAGGGAAGCGAGAGCTTTAATTTGCTTTTGGCCGTATGTGTGATTCAGTGTGCAGGCGTGTGTATGTTTTTGATTGTGTTTGTGTGTATGGTTCACTATGTATGTATGTGTGTGTGTGTGTGTGTGTGTGTGTGTGTGTGTGTGTGTGTGTGTGTGTGTGTGTGTGTGTGTGTGTGTGTGTGTGTGTGTGTGTGTGTGTGTGTGTGTGTGTGTGAACATCTTCAAT
>OMOT01052672.1:0-13845 GCA_900312575.1 Acanthochaenus luetkenii
TATCATTTAGTTGAGTTCCTCAATCAGATCCTGTGCCATCGATGATTGCCTATATTGCTCTTCAACACTAATGAGCTAGACAGATCCATAGCCAGGCAGTAGTTATTGATCCACAGCTATCGTAGGATTTACATATAGATCTGCATGAATTATATCTGCATATACAATATACACATTAGGCTTGCATGACATTCTGTGGCTGAAATATCAGCCCTTCAAGTTATTTTAGAGATATCCAGCCAATTTTACATTTGCAACTCAACTCCTTTTGATGGATCGCAACATTTATTTCACACAGTAATAGTGATCAGACCCTCGCTGAGTTGAGTGAAGCTGAAACCACAGGTGCTGCACAGCACATCATCAGTCAGTTCCCATCAATCTGCTTATGGAGGCTAAGGCAGTATTGGTCTGGGGGCCGGTATTCACTGAGCAGGGACCTCCCTTTGATCCCATTGATTTGTACACGCCGCTTCCAGGCATAAAGATAAGGTTCGGTTTTCTTTCATAATGCTGAAATATAAAAGAGGGATTTAGAGCTGCCAGATTCAAATAGTTTGGATATTATTCTTTTGCTTTAATCTGTTGAATTTGAAAGGCCACGTGAAACATTAAACTATGGCCCGTTGTCCTACGTAACAAGAATCCCATTGGCCTGAAACGTTGCTACGGCTCGTGTTGTGGTTACAGGATGATTGTTCTAATTTGACGGCAGAGCCCTAACGTTCACGTCCAACGTCAGTTATGTGTTCGTTTTTCTGATAAGGACTCTGAGATTTTCTGTTTGATGAAGGCCTTGAAAATGATGAACTCACTCTGCAACCGCGCAACTATTAAGGTAGGCTCTGTGACAGTATGGAGACACGGGAGCAGTATCTGTGTTGGAGGGAGAGGCAGCGGGCAGCTACAGATAAAGACTCTGTATCCTTTCATGTCATCGCTGTGAGTTCATGCTACCTGGCAACCATGATCATCCATGGTGTACGTGTATGCAGTGGGAATGAGAGGCTCATACAACTTTAGAGCTATTTACCAGGAGCCCTCTTGCTATAGAGTGGCCACAATATCCCATAGTTGTTTTATGCATAGTGATGTAACAGCCTCTATATTCAGGAGATGAAGAGCTCTTACACAAGCACAGTGAGTATTGAGAGGTTAGAGCTACGTTCCACGGGTTGGAAAAAGCATTCTGTGGAAACGTGACTGGTAGCTTGAATATTACAGTTGTGATTTAGTCCACCCAAATTGTGACTGGACATGGTTAACTGACAACATATACTTTGTGCATTTTTCTAGCCTGTGTTTATTCTTGCGTCTTTAGAAGTGATGTTTGTTTGTGATTTTCCCCTATGCATCCTGTCGAGAGCTGTCGCTATTACAATATTTCCTCAACAGCTCCAGAAGGATGGATACCACCTCCCATCTTATGATGCCCTGGCACAGATCCTGCCAGATTACCAGCACCTCTTCGACACAACCAAGACTGAGCTGCACAGCACAGTCCAGCAGGAACAGGGCCGACCGGCTGGGAAGTCAGAAGCTACGCACAGCAACAAATCCAGGTGTCGCTCTAACATAAACCAAACCTATCAGGTGCATCATCCACACAAACGGTAAGGCCACATACATGTGTGAGATTTATTATGTATGACAACCATTGATCAAATATATCTGGGAGCAGTCATTATTTTAACAAGCGTAAAACAAAGATCCTTACAATAAATTATTTTCATTAAAATGCTGACGATGGTCAGATGTTTTTGTTAATGAAATGTTTTTCCTGCTTTAGACTCCCTCTCCCTGACTTTGAGGCTGATCCCCACATGGCAGAGATCACTGACCTCCAAACAAAGGTGAATGTACACGATCGATATGTAAACTCTTCAACGTGAATGAATCCCCACTGCCACCGTCGTGTTTACTTCTCCAGATGTCTCCTTGTTAGGAGAGAATGAGGGATACATGCAGAACTCTCAAAGTGGAGGAAGGACTCCAAGGGGGTTTCAGAGGGCTGCAAAGGCTCCACTTTCAGTTGAACAATAATTCTACTATTTCATTACTACTTACTTATTTGAGATTTTTTTTTTCTGAGAGAATCAGAACTGGGTCAAATAGTATTAATAACCGTCATTCTTAGCACTCTCATAGCATCGACTGCATCAAGACAATTCAGATTGTGTCAGCTATTATGTTCATAACATTAATTTCAAAATACTTTCCATTTATCGTCTTAACCTTCTTGCGCTCACATTATATTTTCCTTTGTGGTAGGTCCCACCCACCTGGTACTGCCAGTGCGGTAAAACAAACACTAAGCATTATTTGCGGATATTACGACTGACAACTGATACTACTACACCCAAGTATGGAGATATTGCATTTCTGCTCCACCACTGTGACACCTGGGAGACAAAATGCTAGTAGAATAGATTGATATTGCTCACAGACTGCATTATTCATGCATCCGTGACATTTTCTCTTGTGTTGGTGAGTTTGTATGCTTCATTTCCTTTAGTGCTAATGTGAATTTATGATTTTGTGGATTTTCTTTTGAAGTTACAAAGTCGCTCTGCATACACTCACACATGCACACTTCAATCCAACTGCCTCCCTGTGTGTTGGCTGCCATCTGTTTGTGATGCAGTTGTCCTAGAGCGACACCAAGGCCACTGTAATGTCTTCAAAGCACAGAGAAGGGAGGGCCACCCCCAGTATTCCTAGTCGGAGACAGAGACTCCCCCTTTTATTTGAGCCAGATGATGCGGCTTTCCAGACTCATCACAGGGAGCCCTCCTTCCCATCATGCCAGTGGGGCCCCCAACAGAGCCTCCATCTCCATTCTCATCTACAGTCATGATTGTCACCTTGTCCGTGCCCTTTCAATTAGATGCTCAATTTCACCCCAGTGTCCCACGAGAGCCACAGCCAACACCATCCTAGATTGGAATCTCCTAATCGTCGACGCCCCCTCCTACATGCAGCCGGACCCCGCTCTCAGTCTCCATTCAATTCTCTCTACACGCTCTGACCCCACTGATAGAGTGGAGCATGTGACAGAGCAGAGAACAATGCATCCGCATGCTGCTAGACAACACGTACAGGCTTTAAACAGAGATATGTCATAATAGGAGAGCTCTACAACAATGGCACCTAGCTTTAATTACTGTCCAGCAGCAGCTAAAGTCAATGTAGTATTGCTTATTCTTAGTAATAGACTGAATAGACAGAGATAAAAAATAATAAGGATTGGTATGGTGTCTCAAAAACTGTATTAATGGAAATAAGTAAGAGCAAATAAGAAGTGTACAAGAAATATGTTGGGTTTTTTCCTTCTTTCTAATTCTAGGAAAGCTCAAGGTTGGTTTGTGTGTTCTGTCGAGCTCTTCAGGAGCTACATGGGTTTGCCGTGAGTTTTTGCTCCACGGTTCTGTAAATGGCCTTTCGCAGGAGGACGCTCCATGCATGCACCATTAGGGTTGATCCCAAATCCTTGGATGAAGCTCCTGTGACAAAACACCTTGAGAGGTGTTATTGCCCCTTTGGATTTGAGGAGCTGGAGTCATGATTACATTGTACAACCCAACCTTAGACAATCGATTACAGGAACATCAAGCAGTATGGCATAAAAGTATTTTTTCTGTGACGTCCCAATAGCCATTTCTCATTTTATGTGCTTAAGGGAAACAAAGAGAAAGAGACATTGAGCTTCATAAAAAAGCTAAGAGGTTCTTTTTAATCCTGTTAAGTGCAGAGAGTCTTCCTCAGCTATCCTGTTGGGTAGACCTCTGTTTACAGATGGGGTTGAGGAGACATCTAGTGGTGGTGATCATTAGGTGTCAAATATGTCCTGTCAGTCTACTGGGACAGTTGTGTGACAACTGTGTGAGATTGATCCTATACTGAAATGTATAGTTTTGATCAAAATATGTTTATTATACAAAGACTGACAGACAACAAACTGCCACCTTCTGACAATTACAGGTCAAAACTTTGCTTTTCAGTGAGATTTCAGCTTTTGGAGGGACTCAAACCTTTAGCCTTGAGGTATTGTGCTGGGAGGGCAGTTGTTTTTGTTTTTGTCTGGTTCATTGAGTCAGTCGGTCGTTTCACACCAAACTTGATTGCATTTCTAATACTAATCATCCCCCTCCTCCACTGATCCAGTTTGACTATGAGCAGTGTTTGGGGATTGGCCTTCTCAAAGTCCACAGTTTAAAAGGCCCTGGCTATAAAGATAAGGTCACGTATTCTGTATAGTGGTCTGCACCGGGGGCAATTTTAGGAGGGATAAAGAGGATTGTATCTCCCTTGTTGGCAAACCACAACAATGTATTTACACTATATGCAACCAACTATGAGACTAGTCATATCTCTCCACCATCAGGAGGTGGGGAACTACCGTTCAGCCATGCACAAGATGGCAGGGGACATTATTGGCCTGAGGACACAGGTGGTGACTCTTGAGACAGAAAACAGCCAGCTCCGCAGTGATCTGTCGCTGCACCAGGACCTTGGCCGAGATCTGCTGGATGACACAGACATTGACGTCATGACCAAGGCTGAGATTGCTGACCGGATAGGTAAAGCTTGGGCCCACAGCAGATTACTGCCTCTCCTCTAATCCACGATTACTCGTATATTAACCATTCATTAACACGCCTCTCTTAGAGTGAGCCTGAACAAAATGCACTTATTCTCAAGAATTGTAATAATTAACATTATTTCTGCTCAGATGTATTGGATATGGATAGGCTAATCCAAAAAAACAGTCAGCTCAAATGTGGGGAAATGTTCTAATTCAGTTATTGATTAATGTAACAAAGTTTGTTAGCCAGCCAACAGTTGTAGCCAACAGTTAGCCAACCCTCAGTCCATGTTATGGATGTAAGTGTATTTCATTGCCAGATGAAGTAGTGAAGTGTAAAGTGGTTCACTGTGTGCTCGAAGCTAATCCTTGTGGGTGTCTATTCCCCAGCAGACTGTGCCATGCTGTGATAAGGCCGCTCATTTAGGCCACGGACACTGATAAGCTATGTGGGTAGTGCATCCCTTATCTCCTGAAGGACAGTTTGTGACCCTCAGTAAAAGGATGTTCCAAAAAGACTTTATGTTGGCATCAAAGCAAAAAGAATAGATTTAATTCCCTCCTAATGGGAAATCCATTCGGTTTCATAAGCTTTGTTGATGGCTGCGTTGTTCATTGTTGATCAGATGTGCAAGACTCATTGAATCTGGTCCTGATCAATCAAACCGTCACTCAGCTAAGATGTAAAATGACTCTATAGGCTTCGTTCCAAAGTTAATACAAGTAAATCATATTTGAACGATGCCAAAACAAAAAACATTCCTATACCTGTAAATGTGTCTGCATGAAGTGATATAACAGTGTGTATCATCACCCAGATTGATCCTGCTGTGTAAGCTTTGTCCCCCTGCTCTGTTGAAGCCCATCTGAAACACAAGCTGGCCAGTGAGACCACTAAGGCTGCCTCGCAAAGGGACAGGATCCACCAGCTGCCGAATGAGCTGATCAGGGTTAGGAGACAAGACAACACACATTACACATATGCAACTTACACACTTCACGTCCATGTAGCATTTATAGTCATAGCGGACAATATACTTTAGGTATTTCCATTCCGTCTTCTGTTCATGTGTGTGACGTGCAGAATGACAGTGAGGAGAAGCCACTAAAGCTTCAGAGAGCCCAGCAGCAGCAGCAGGAGGATCTGCAGTGCCACCGGAGTTGTGTCGCAAAGATGGCCAGTTTGGAGGCCACAGTGAAACAGCAGGAGAAGGTGAACGATCGGCGACGCTGTCCACCGTGCTCTTATCACTATGCTTGTCTGATTTCACAACAGGGAATATTTATTTCTATACATAACAACTTATATGTGTCCCATTTGTCAGGTCATTGAGGAGATGGAGAAAGCACTAGATGACAGACCGACAGGCAGGAATAAACAGAATGGAGAGAAAAATCTTGTGGCGAAAAAGCAACGAGGTGAGAGAGGACTCAGTGGGTTTGAGAATCAATTGTACTCACAAACGTTCACAGAGGCCAGGACATCAGAGCTGTCTTCGTGCTGTGTGTAGGTGAGACTGACAGCAGGAAGGAAGAGATAGAGTCCGCCCTGGCAGCAGAGAACGCTCGTCTCAGAGGAGAGCTGGAGAACATTCGCCAGCAGCCGGCCCCCATCGTCATACCGCAGGTAGCACAGGTACCCAAGCCATGTCTCAACTAGTGTGATGTGGATATGGTGTAAAAATGCTGTCAGATTCAAGGGCTGAGGATTTGTCATATAGGCTACGATTGAAATTTGAGTTGGTTCCATATGTCTTGAGTGAAGCTGAAAATGTTGCTGCTTGTGCACAAGCAGACAGGAATATATTGTCCATTTTTATTGTAGTCTACTATCCAAGTCATTTGTATTCTTAGTTTTTCACACAAAGGTGATGTGTATATGTGCTTTCCCTCTCAGACACAAGAGACAGTACCAGACAAGGAGAGACTGAGTTTGCTGAGTAAACTGGAGAAAGCTGAGGCAAGAATAGAAACACTGGAGACTCAGGTAGAAATACAAAGAAATTGGATACTCTTGTACTCTGTAAGCATTTATATTTCACTGATCAATTATAGTCATGTGTTTCTTTGCATGTACCTACAGCTAGAAGAGAGCTCTAAATTATGGGGGAGGCAGAAACAGGAAATGTTGACCAAACTAAGTGAGCACAGGCACGGCTTTGCTCGAACATCCACCACAATCCTTCATAATCTTCCTCTGGTCAGTACGGTGCGGCTTGCTAATGTTTGACATAAATGAATCCTGTGCTGCATGAAATTATTTTGGAGGTAGCAAACTATTTGACATGGATTGATTTTTTTCCCTCCAATGTTTTCTGCCTCTTACAGGTTGCATCTGATTCCCTGTGTGAGCAAAGCAGACAGAGAGAGAGACATTTCCCTTAGGAAAATTATATATTTGGATCTAATACATATTTGTAGATATAATAAAATGTCATGTAACAAGATGCATTTTGTTCAGTCTTTTATTCATTAGTTGTTTATATGGATAGGTTATTTTTCTGTACAAAAAAATAACACTTTTATGTACATTCTATACTTTTCAATACAGTATACACATGGACTACACATTTCCATGCAATTACTGAGGTAATTTGTTTTGCATCCGTTTTTCCTTGTCCTCTGTGAGGGTCTAAGGTTGGAGGGTGTCATTTTCATTTAATGTTTTTATAATACGGGAAGCCCTTTGAGACTGTAACTGAGATTAAGGGCTATACACATAAACTTGACTTGACAGGCACCACCATTTTCTCTGAAACTTTCTATCACAGACTGCTTTGTAGAGGCTTCAAAGTCAGTAGAATCGGCTTCTCTGGTAACAGAATGAGCTCAAAGGTACTCTGCACTTCCACGTTGCGCTGTTTCTCCACTCTGAAGTTCTCCAGCATCTGCAATGGCAGAAGACAACGCACAAACATAGTTAAGATGTGTAAATGTGACACCCAAATATATTGGAAATCCTCTTTCTTCTCTGTATATCTCACATGGATAAGGAAGAGTTGCATCTCCGTCTCAGCTATTCTGCGTCCTAGACACTGGCGTGGACCGAAGCCAAAACTGAGGCTCTTGAAGTAGTGGTTCCCTGTCCTCCGCCAGCGGGAGGGCTGATACTGCTCTGGATGAATGAACACCTTGGGGTCTCTGCCCATTGCATAAAGCCCTAATTGGACCAGAGTCTAACCGCACAATCACAAACAAACAAACACGCACAGAAACAAAATGAGCAGTTACCCCACCACTGTGCTAAATTAACAAACCGTAGCTCTATTTATGCCAGATACATTCTATAACAATGCTCAAAAACATGATTTGCTAAAGTATGTCCTTAATTGCCTCTTACCCCAGATGGTATGTGGTAGTTTTGAATAATGATGTCTTCTGTTACATATCTTTGCAAGCTCACTGCGACCGGATGTAACCTGAGGGATGGAAGTAAAAATGATATAATTAAGGAGGCTTAACTTTGCAAACATGGTAATTATCGCCACAATTATGTGTCAGTAAAAGTATTAGTAAAGATGTGAAGCATGAAATTGTGTAATTGTTATTGCTATACAATTATGGTATGCATTTCTGATCAAAACATAAGAATCAGAATCAAATCATAATAAGAATTAGTTATATTGGCCAAGTATATTTGCACATACAAGGAATTTGTCTTGCTATTATTGCTCACATAGACACATCTAAGATTTTAAAAAGTAAGTAAAATACAGTAATATAAATGTAATTAAATTGTAGGAATAAAAAGTAAGTAAACAAATATTGACAAATGTATACGTATACAGTATATGAGCACGGAGTAGTGCAGAGAATATAAATACAACTATATCAACAAATGTATGCGTATATGAGCCCGTAGTAATACAATAATATAAACATAGTATACAAAATATCACTATATATATGTATGTAAATATATCCGGAGTAGTGCAAGAATGTAAATGTAAAATAAGAAATATCAACATATGTCTATGGATCCGGAGTAGTGTGTGAGGTAATGTAATGTCTCTGTGATGTGCTGTCTGAATTTAGGTAGTTCTTGATTCAATATAGCTTTGTTGAAATCTCCCACGATGGTGAGAGTCCGGATTCTCCCTTTTCCACCTCAAGTTATTTGTTCGGCCAACCGCGCCTCGCACGCGCCTCGCACGCGCAAACTTGGGGAGGTAATAAGTGAGGTAATAGTATTGACTCTCACCATTTGCTAACATATTCCAACATTTTAGAAGAATAGCAGTTACAGTCTGTCTTATTTCAGCAAACACAGGTGTACTGTGGAATGAGCCAGGAGTTTGCCTGCCATCGTCTCTGCTGTATCATTAGCATCATATGTCCCGTGCTGTGGCTCTCTCACCTTAGTGTTTCCTTCAGAGCTCCTTTGACCAAGGGGACACGCCTTAGCATCTCCAGCAAGTCTCCCTGGGTTTCAGCCCGGGCAGCAGTCACCTCGGCCCTCAGCTCCTCCTGGACTTTAGGGTGTCTGGCCAGTTCATACAACGTCCACAGCAGAGTTACAGAGGTCTGAAATACACAATGTGCGGAGAGAGCTAATCACAATGGAATCTATATTAAAGTCAAGTTATTTGTATAGACCTTAGTCACAGTTACAGTCTCACAGGGATTGCAGGCAAGTATCATGTCTATCACACTGGAAATAAATTGCTTGCATATTAGATGTGCTCAGACTGTTTTAAAACGTGTTTTGTACCGTATCTACGCCTCCAGCCATCAGCTCAGTGATGCTGGCCTTGATGTCTTCGATGGATAGCTTGTCCAGCATCAGCAGGCTAGCCAGGACTCCTGGGTATTTATTTGGAGTACCTGTCTCCTGACGTAACCGCCTGTAGATGTTCTGGATGCAGCGGTCCGCTGGTGAGCCAAAGGACCATAAAAGAAACATCAAACTGCACCATATGCACTGGTAATAACAGGAAATGTGATAATCAAATGATGTGAAATCTCTGCTGGGCGTTCTGCTGATGCATGTTGAAAACATAACCTATTGGCTCGATACCTAATCAAAGCATTGCTACAAAATGTTCATCATAATCGTTCTCTGGCCAGCGCAGTCCTACCGTGGCTGAAGATGCCATCCCAAGCCTCCACGTGGTCCCGCCACACCTTTGCTCCGAGCCGCCTGAGCAGGCTAGGGGGGATGTACAGCATAGGCGAGGTGGTCTTGAACATGAGGCTGATGCAATCAATGAAATGTTGAACATCAGGGTCAATGTAGTCCTGCATCAGACCCAGACGCTCACCATACAGCACTGAGCTCACCGCTGCGTAGGACAGAGCAGGTGAGACACAGACCAAAGACGTATCAGCAACATACGGCGAGAGAAAGATTATTATACATTAATGCTCTGTAAAATATAGGTGCGATGACGGTCAATCTTACATTCCAGTGCATATTTGAAAAGTTCATGAGAGAGGTCAGTGGTCCATTTGTTCTGGCCACTTCGCTCTATCTTTTTATGAACTCTGGCCACAAAATCCTGGCCCACTTCATCCAGCAAAGGCACAAAGTTTCCCAGCACCTTCGGGGAGATCACCTCCTTGTTGAGAATCACCCTGTTTGATCTCCAGTCTTCTCCATCCCTGTTGGAGGATTGGGTGTCGACTTTGTAAAGTATCTTAAAACAATAGTCAGGCAACATGTATATATGTAGAACAGGAAAATCAAGGCACATACTTGAGTAAAACTCCATATTTACGATTCCTGTAGTCCCTGTATGATGTCCATGCTTCAACTTTCAGCCTTTTAGGATAATAGCCCTCTGCTTTGAACAGGGTAGCTGCATCCTCGGGATTGATGATATTCACACTTTCATAATAACCTATTTTCTCTCTGTTATACAGAGGGAGACAAAGAGGAAGTGCTACATTAGCTATTCTTATTCTGAAAACTTGACCTTGTAGGTTCGGTCAACGGTATATTTTTCAGGAAAATATGTTTAGACCAGAGAAGATAAGATTACTCGGTCTTGTCAAAGTCGTTATATAATGGAAGGTCGGTTATGTTTTGTCTACTGCATTTATAATTTCATTATTTTATTCACTTCAGCAGACCATTAACGTTAGTTGCAAATACAGCTATTGTATCCTTTTCCTTAAGCCTTATGCAAACTACCTCGCTTTCCGTACCTGTAAATGGGTCCAAAAGTGTTGAAGTTCTGCGCCATGAGGCGGTGGATGTTCCTCAAGCCATCCAGTTTCCAGAAATTGTACAAGTTGACCACCCCATTCCTCCACAGCCCAGGAATCTCATCAAAAGGCCGGACAACACTGTTGCTTTCTGGGTACACCTGTCTGACCGCTGGCACACTGCTGCTATAGCGCACAGCAGATCCTCTCCAGGACAGGGGCAGTGTCACAGGGCTGCGCCACACACTCCACCTGGCCATCCCGGCAGAAATGATCCCTCTGCTCTACCTGTGGCAGCTACACCATGTCTCTCCCAGGGACATCTGGTGCAATAGAAGGAGGCTGGCCTAAATAGTCAGCCCGCCTCACTGTCCCGGTCAAGGCCTAATATATCTGTGGTGTAATACACTGTGGAACCGTTTTAGTTGTTGAATATTTTATTGTGTGCCATGAAATATTACATTAACCTCTAATTCAAATTGAAGTCCATTTCACATTTAATTTTCACTCCCTCTATGACAGAACCCTGTAATTTAAATTCTAATGAAAAACTGTTTGAAATAGCAGTTTATTACTGTAATTACATGATCACATGATTGAATCATGTCATGATTTTGCACACGTCACATCACTGAAAATGAAATTATTTTAATTTTAATATTGACAGGATTATGTTTCCATAAAAGTGTGTTGTCAGAGATAGTTTGACTTTGTATCTGTCTGATTATTTCTCTAAAACTAGGTTGTGGTTCTATGAACCAGAGAAAGTTTGTTGTCTTTGTAAAGCATTTGCTTTGATTTGTGAAGGAAGACAAGGCCATAACAGAAGATTTAGGTATAATCAATGTAATAAATACATACAGTATATGAAAAATAATTTGCTTTCAGCATATACTTTCCTATTAAAAATAAAGACCAGAATAAATACCTATATTTGTAAAGGCCACAGGGTTAATAAATAGTTTAAGGGTACTATGAACAACTATTTCCAAAGTAGCTTCATGAGTTCCTCCAGCTTCATGGCAGTCTTCAGGTCTCCTTGGACTTTCAGTCTGCCACTGGTGTAAGCAGCAAACGGTCGTAGGCTGCCCTCGAACATGGCCAGCAGGTCGCTGTCACTCATACTCAGTGTGACATCTGGCTCTTGGCACAGGGACCCTGGACCAGCTGCACCACTACCTACACACACAGAGCAATGGACATATTTTATATTTCTATAGCTACACTTTTTTTACTACAAGAGTTTCAGCATTATTAAACAGATTTAGCACAACTTGCATTAAATTCCTGAATGCATCTATTCTGTTGTCACTGTCGTATCCCCTGTTCACTATATGAACCATCACCTTGGCTCAGATCCACATAGTAATTCTCATGTTGTCCATCTTCTGAGCTGATGTGAAACAGGAAGCAGGCCCCCACCTGGCTGACTAAAGTTTCAGACAGTAGCAGCTTCACCACCGCAAACAGCTCTTCCACAGAACCTGGCGTGGCCACCACAGCCTGAGGGGCACTGCCAAGCTCGTCTGTAAAAGTCACACTGTCCTCTAAGGACACACAAGGCATGGATTTATTACATTACATCATAGTAGGGGGTACATACAGCATAAAATAAGTTCTGAGTGTGTTGCAAATACCTTGCTGAGGCTGTGAAAGCCCACTGTGACTCAGAAAGTGCATAGCCAGCTGCTGAATGGGGCCCGCAAGGCCTTCCAGTCCAGGTATAGAAGGAGGCATGAGGATGGGTCCAGAGGGGCTGTCCTCCGGGGCTTTCAGTAGCGAGCCCAAGGTAAGCTCGACCCTGTCTACCTCCAGCCCCCAGGGCCGAGTCATCTCATTGATGTCTATCTGTAGAGAGGAAGAAGGGATGTTGGTTTGAACTGATCGTTTGAAAAGTCAGCAGCCATATAATGTGATAGGACAATAAAAAAATAGATCAACTGTTGTCTCACCCCGAGATGTTCTCCCAGTTTAACTCTCTCAGTTTGGATCTCCCTGACAGTCTTCTTGCCCAGGCTGTAGGTCATAGCGTTCTGTGCTGTCAACCTGGTTGAGGCGTTAAGGTCCTGGGCAGACACCACTGATATGACTGGGTTCCAGATCCTGAACTGGATATCTGCTCCCACTAACAACACACCACCATCCCGCGTAGCCACCTAGCAAGGTAACATTTCAGTGTTTTACAAGACTTACATTTATTTAGACCTACTCCAAATACTGGTAATTTAAGATTTGTCACAATTTGTCACTTGGTTGTTGTGTAGATTCCAGTTAATCTGAAAATATATAGGACTAGTCTAGTAAGTATGGAGACATCTCCCCTTTCTTCATTCCTAAATTATGTATCAGCTGAGTAATATTCATTGTGTAATGTAGAATGTAAAGTTCACATGCCGACTGCCCACGAGGAGGGTCTTGGCACTAGGGATGTTAACGATTAGTCGTTAATCGATTAACTACCACAGGCCAGTGCTGCAGTCCAGGAAGCCCCGCCTGTGAGACGCGCTGCTAATGCTAATCCTGCTACTCCTGGGTGACAACTAACTTATTTCACCCACACCAACGACATGGTGGCAGGGCTCGAAATTGCGACCGTTTTGGTCGCATATGCGACCAAAATTTAGTCTGTGCGACCTCGAAATATAATTGGTTTTTCTCCGTTTTTTTCTTCTTCACTTGAACGTCCCTTTCTCTAAATTCGCTCTGGTATGACCGTTTTTTTCTTCTTCACTTGAACGTCCCTTTCTCTACATTCGCTAGTATGCCTTGTGACAGGGACCATTCTAACCAATCAAACGTGAGTTTGAGGTTTTTACCTTTAATGCTGATTCTAGATTGGTTGAGATTAGCCTTCAATCACTCCCTTTCGCGGCTAGCTAATGCTATCGAAAGCTAACAAGATTAATTGAACGATTACGGCATATTTTAGTAACGTTACTGATATAACGTTAGTCGCTGTGGCAGCGGAAACAGTTAATGGTGATGATGTATCCACCAGCAGAGAAGAAGGTTAACCGTTTTCAGAGAGCGGCTGAAGGACTTTGAATGTCTTCGGTATGAGAGCGGCGCAATGAACGTAACTGTACACTGTGACGCCTGTGGGACGGAGATCA
>OMOT01052674.1:0-14746 GCA_900312575.1 Acanthochaenus luetkenii
TGCAGAACACATACTATATACAATATATATCGTCATTGGGATATGAAATTACCCATATCGTGATAGAAGAATTTTTTCCATATCGCACAGCCCTATATTGCGGAAAACATTCTCGCGAGTGCAGATGTATCACAACCAATCACAATCTCGTGAGAGAACTGCGTCCGCTTATTCTCAGTCTTGTCTATGGTCTAGATTTGTGCTCCTGTGTGTGTGTCACAAGAGACTGAAAATCATCGAATTTAAGATAAATAGGCGCTGCTCAATCTTTCCATAGATTCCATAGATCCGCCTGAGGTTGGAAAAATCTGTACAAAATATTTGAATAAAATGCTGTGGCTTATTGCAGATTGTTGCTTTTTTGAGTAGATTGAATGAATGGCATCAGGTGTCAACCTAGCAAATCTGACAACAGAATCCTCACCAGTCTTCATTTTCACTGTGTTACAGGTCACTTTATGTTCGCTAGCAGTTAGCTGATGTTTTCTAGCTAGCTACAGTAACATCAACCAGTGTTTGCAGCTGTTTGAATTCAAGTCAATGAGTGAAGCTAGCAATGCAATGTAGCGTTCCTTAGCTGGAGTGTTTGTGTCTACCATCTGAAAAACACTCAATGCACGTAGCTAACGTGAGGTTAATCCAGTCAATCGCACCGTACCGATTTTGTTTTATGTTTGCAGGGTTCACAAACACACTAGCTGAATTTGCAGAGCTAGCGAGCAAACCGATGGAGCAAACTAAAGCAAACAATATTACAATGTAGGTAATGTGTTACAGCCCTACTCTTGGTGTTACCCTCAGGAATTGCTACATTACATTATGGTATTTAGCAGACACTTTTATCAATAGCGACTTACATATCATCATACCGTTGGCAGAGGCAGCCATGCAAGGCGCCAACCTGCTCAATGGGAGCAATTTGGGGTTAGGTGTCTTGCTCAAGGATACTATGACAGATTTTTATTTTTTTTCCTGGTGTATCTGGACTCAAACCTTCAACCTTGTGATTGCTGGGTGGGAACTCTACCACTGCCCTTGAGAACATTTAATGTAATTGTCCCCTCCAAAGTTGATACCAGATTTTCGTCCCTGCTTCGGTAACGGCCCCCGTTTCCGAATCCAGGAACTAGTTACTCTAAATTATTGACGACAAAAAGCTTTTAAAAGGCTGTGGTGTCCTTTAAAAAAAAAAATCTAAAAGACGGAGACTTAACGCTACCAAAACAACACTCCCAAGTGTATTTTGTCCAAAAGGAAAGGTACAGTAGCATTACAATGCAGCTGGAAAAATTATACGACCACTCCATTCCGCCATGTTGGGTATCATGAAACGTAACACTACTACTAAGCATAGAATAACCAAGCTAAACCACTGCCTTTAAAAAAGACGGGGACAATAGCTCATAGCCCAAGCTACACAACTCATGTCAGCCTCACAGCAAATATGCAGCCAAACTTCACATTCTACGATCAACCTGGCAAATGTTGTGTTTATGTCTCATTATTTCATCAATTTCCAATGCAATTGTCAACAAAAGCAACTAATATTCTTTACTTACGCTTTCGAAAACCCTTTCCTTCCATGAAGCTTCGGTAACCATTATAGCGATTAGCTGGCTGGAGCTATCAGCGGTGCTGGTCAGTGCCAGTAAATCAAGTGATGCGACATTGTCTTGTCGTCGTCTTGTGTTTTCTCTGTATGCTTGATTCTCAAATGACTAATCATCGAACTGGTATGCTTATGATTTGACGTTGCATGTCTTAAACGCACGGTTTTCCTCAAAATATTTCCACATCTGCAGCCACCATTGTGTGTGGGGTGACGTCATGATGAGCTGTTCTATTTTATGCCTGAACTAAATTGTAACTATTAATAGCCCTATTAATTAATTTAACATATTTATATAACAATTGTGCATAGATTCCCCCCCCAAAAACTTGTCAAAAACATTATAATAAAAAAAGGAATAAAAATGTAAATTACAAAATTTTCGCATGCTAAGGTCCTGAACGCGTACTCCCACCCATCCCTGTTACATTGTAGGCTGTAAAAAAAATAAGGGCAACATTGTGTCTCAGTGGTTTGCACTGTCGCCTCAAACGTTGGTCCTTTCTGTGTGGAGGTTGCATGTTCTCCCCGTGTTTGCGTGGGTTTCCTCCGGGTACTCCGGTTTCCTCCCACAGTCCAAACACATGTGCTTGTGTGTAGTCTGTATATGATGTAATTAGTATATGATGATGTATATGTAGTATGTATATGATCATATGTAGTCGCTTTGGATAACAGCATCTGCTAAATGCCGTAATGTAATGTAAATCTCAGTCGTGTTGCAGTGCACTGATCAATTGGCTGAAACTACATTTAAAAAATTACTATGGTAGCTGTTTTACCATGTAAAAAAACAAACATGTTTTTAACCTGTTAAACCTGTTAGCATGTTTCTCTCTGTGAACTATGAGAGTTCCCCAGACGGAAGCAGTGCAGTCAGGGTTGACAGCTTGCCCTGTGATGAAATATAGCTTTCCTAGAGGTGTGTGTGTGTGTGTGTGTTCGCTCGAGTTTGTATTTGTGAGTGGTTCAGAGGACATGCTCAGGCCAGAGAGGGTTTATACCTAGTGGGCATGCATAGACAGATCTTTGTGTGACTGTGTGTTATTGCTTGCTTAGGGTGTGAATTATGCCACAACTCTATACATCACCTATCCATGCTTTGTAGCACCTCTCCCATCTATATCCTGAGCTGTGATCTGAGCCTTTGTTTGGCCCCAGTGTGCATGGGTAGGCGGAGATGTGACCTCCAGCCTATTTTGTCTCGGCATCTGTCCCTCCCTCTAATCCCGCTTATCAACAGAGCTCTCTGTATCAGGGGCAGCCACACTGACACATGCTCCTGTCTGGATGGACACAAATACATAGCTTAATATTACCATCATTGCCCAACTGTGGATGTATGTCTGTTTTTTTGTTTGTGCTATTGCCAGTGTATAGCTTGTTGTTAGCAGCAGCCTCCTATGACGGGAGCAGAGGGAAACTTCTTTCATTGCCTGATACCTAATGTAGTTAATTGTTGGTGACTTCATCTTTCAATGCATTTTGCCCATCTGCATTGCTAGTGACACACACACTGTTAATATTAACACTTAAGCTCTCACATCAATAAAATGTGTGGGGTTCTAATAACAGTGTTGAGGGATGTTGTGTGTCATTGGTGAGTGCATGTGTGAGTGTTAAGAATAGGGCAGTCCTCCTTGGTCGAAGGGAGGAAAAATGGCTTCTGTGTGTTGCATTTTACTCCCTCCTTTCATGGCGGCTGGCTGCTGTATGTTCTCTTGCTCCCCTCTGTGGGAGCTTTCTTGCATTGCAGCTTCCTGCGTTCTTGGCAGACAGTTTGTAGAGGTCGCATTTGCGCAGTTCACAGCAGCAGTTCAGGCTTCACCATACAATATCTCATCCTCTTCCTTTCATCAATCAATACCTCAGCTAGCTAAGGTAGACTAGCTTTGTTATAGAATAAATTCCTGTCAGACACTTCCCAGTGTTGTCTTGGTTAATTCACTGGTCTGAAAGTCTGAATCATGCAATAACGTTTACTGGAAATACCCTGTTTTCATTATGACCTGTAATTTCAGGTTTGCTGGCAAGGGCTTTGTTCTTGGTATGAAAGAAATTACACATTGTGGAAGTGATCATCTATTTATGCTAACTGATTCTCTTTTTGTCCCCCTCTCTGTCTGTCTTCCTCCATCTCATTTTTTCCTACTGTATTTTCAGGCCTTGTGGATGCACTTAGATGTCTGCAATGAGTGCTGTGGCTGGCATGCCTCAGTGTTTTGGACTCCTATGCTCTGGACTCAGTAGGACAAAAACCGATCAGCAGAGAACGTCATGAGCATAGTCATCCCAGTAGGGGTGGACACGGCAGACACCTCATACCTGGACATGGCTGCAGGCTCAGAGTGAGTAACACTGATTCACATACTTTAGAGACCCACTAAGCATTCTCTATTCAGTCTACTCCCCCTCATACCCTCCTTTCCTCCCCTCATTCATTCTTATTTTCACTCTCTCACCACCTGCCCCTAGCTTCTTTCATCTTCTCTCCCTCGCCAACTGTTCATAATCACTGTCTTTTTAAAAAACTTCTCATCTCTCCCCAGCGCATCTTCCTTCCTTCTCCCTGCCTCTGCTCTCATCTCTCACCCCTCTCTGCCCACATGAAGCTGGCAGTGAGCCCAGAATGTAGATTTATATGTTGTCTATATGTTCAGGACATTGATTGTGTGTGCAATAAAACAAAGAACATATTTTTCCTTGATCCCTCTCTGATGGTAAAGTGGGTGTAGCTATTTGCTCATGTGTACATTGCATTCAGTTAGCAAAGCAGAATGGTGTATGGAGCCATGGCAACAAGCCTCCCCATGCCCCTCCTCACTCACACATTTTCCTGTAGTCTTGTCAAGGACATTGCCGTGGCTTTTTCTGGTAAAATAAATGAAGCAAGGGGTTCTCCTATGACTAAAGAATAACACAAATACGTCATCGGCTTATGAAGGGGTTCCTGTCTCTTTAAAAGGGGGAGAACCCTCCCCTCTGCCTTCATCAGAGCTGTTGCAGCGACAACTTGTGTTGCCATGGTATCTGCCCCTCGCACTCCTCCCTCCCCTCCGCACTGCGCAGGGCCTGGCCGGTGACCATGGCAACTGAGTGACAGGTGGCTCTCACACAGTTAAGGCGTCTTAATGGTCCCATCACATCCCCCTGCCCCGTCCTCTCCACTGGGCACTTTCAGGGCTTCCTCTCTGCCTCAGCCTTCTGCTACCAGTGGTAGGTGTAAGCCATCACCTAGCCTCACTCACTCTTTCTTTCTGCCTGCCCTGTGTCCACTTGCCTGCCACAGATTTATTTAAAAACAGATGATAAGCTTGAAAAGGGCCTCCACCTGCTGCTATGCAGGCTCCATCCAGACCAGAGGGACAGAGCATAGCTAGACACATGCGCACTGGCGTTTGGGGTATTGTTGGTGTGCCAGCCGAGTCTGGGCCAGAAAGGCTGGCTAGTCACCAGAGGAGCAGCGTGACGTCCTTTCCACATCCCCCTGAAGCCTGCAGCAGCCTGACCAGCTGTTGGCTAATGCAGTGTGTCTCCACAGTGACACACAGAGCCCAGCGTGCGCGCACACAGAGCCCAGCATGCGCGCACACGCTGACAAGAGTGTTGCCATGGCAGCAAGTAGGGGCTCTTTTGGAGAGAAGGCGTTGCTCTTTTTCTCCTTCTGTTGATCTCTCCATTCTCTGTACTCATCCACTTCGTCCTCTCTCAGCAGGTGTGTGTGTGCGCATGCGTGTCTGCCTTTTGAATGACACCCATTCCCAAATAAGCGCTCTCTTATGCTGTACAAGCTATGTTTAGCACATACTTATCTAGCTGTCACTTTAATTGAAACTTCCATTCTCTCTTTTCATCCCACCCTCTCTCTTTCGATTGCATGATGCAGGCCATAGCTGTTTGTGTTGGTGTCTCATCATGACTGGCTGTAGCATCTGCAGCCCTCCCACTGTGTAATGTGTCCTATGTACTCTGACTCTTGTCTTTCTTTTCTGCCTCCCTGGTGTGGAGACATAAATGATACAGTCCAATCGGGAAGTATTCAGCTTTTGTAGAGGTGCTTTTGGCAGCAATTACCACTTTGAGTCTTCTTGGGAATGCCTCTACCAGCTTTGCACACCTGGATTTGGGCTGTTTCCTCCATAACATGTTATGCTGCCACCACCATGCCTCACCATAGGGATGGTATTAGCCAGGTGATGAGCAGTACCTGGTTTTCGTCAGATGTAGCGCTTGGTATTCAAGCCAAAGAGTTCACTTTTGGTTTCATCAGACCAGAGAATCTTTTTCATCATGCTCCGAGTCCATTAAGTGCCATTTGGCAAACTCAAGGCGAGCTTTTGTATGCCTTTTACTCAGGAGTGACTTCCGTCTAGCCACTGTGCCATAAAGAAATGATTGATGGGAGTGCGATGGATCCAGCCTGTTCACCCCGGTCCGCCTGCTACTTTCCTCGACCTGGAAATGCCATCCGGCCAGCTCCTCCTGACCTGATGACAGTGACTGTCCCGTGTGCTGCTTCCCCTTCGCCGGTGGTCTCTACCCTACTCTGCCTGACGTCGGTGCCTCCCTGGCATTTGCAAGTCAGCGGGGTCGTACACACAAACCTTCGCTCGCTAAGACGTGCTGCAAAGTTGGCCAGCGTGGCCCACAGTGTTATCCTTCGTATGGCCTTGATTAATGCTAGGTCACTTTTTTACGGAACAATTTCTTCACCTCCCGTAAACTGGATTACTTGCTGGTGACGGGAGACCTGGCTACATACTGATGAGTTTTTTTTCTGAGATTCTCCCTCCCGATTGTACTTTTTTTTTTGCTCCCCCCTGAGCACTGGCAAAGGTGGAGGGCTAGCTTCTGTTTTTAAATAGTCTTTTCACTGCCGACTGATTCCATCTGTGATCTACTCCCGTGCTGTGCGCGGTGGTTTATCGTCCTCTAAAATACTTACGGGATAGTTCTTACAGGATTTTGTGAATGTTTTATCTGGAATTACTGTTGAATACAACCTTCTTTTTTTGTTTTTTGTTGATCTGAATATTCACGTGTGCCGTAAAAACAAGCCTTTGGTTAACGGATTCTTGACTCTGATCGACTCATTTAATATCACCCAGTCGGTGTCCGGTCCAACGCATGAAAAGGGACACACTCTAGACCTAGTGTTGTCCTATGATTTATCTGTCTGTGTCAATGAAATCTGTGCTAGTGCCTGTATTTCTGATCACATGCCTATTTTATTTTCTGCCATTGTCCTTTGCTCCTTGGTGACCAGTCGTCGTCCCTCACGCTGCCTCCGTGCAATTAACTCAAACACCCCGTCACAGTTCTCTACTATTAATGACTATGCTTTCTACCATGGATATAAATGGGTGCACCATTTATAGTGCTGATCTCACTGCCCTTTTTAACTACCTGCACTAGCATCCTAGACTCCCATCAAACCCTGAGGAAACAACACAGTGAGGCACTTTCCAAGCCTTGGCTCAATGACTCCACCCATGCTCTCAGACGCTCATGTAGGCGAGCTGAGAGAAGATGGAAGGACAAGCTGCATGTCACATTTGGAATTTTACGGGACTGTCTTTTTTGGAGAATCAAAAAGCTGTTCAAACTGCTAAGACTGAGTATTTCTCTAACCTTGTCTCAAAAAATATTACGTCCTAGATTATTTGTAGTGTTTTTGATTCCCTTGTAAACCCCTGGATCCCTCTGTTCTCTAACTTTAGGCCTAATTTCTAAACTGCCTTTTTTGTCTAAAGTTCTGCAGAAAGTTGTTCTTATTCAATTGCAATCATTTTTAGAAAATAAAAGGCATTTGTGAAAAGTTTCAGTCTGGTTTTAAACTCTGACATAGCACTGAAACGTTTAGAAGTTTTTAAATGATCTTATGTTAACCGTGGATTCAGAGGACGTTTGGAACGGTGTGTATGCATTAAGGCTATGTTCAGACTGGCAGCCCAAATCCAGATTGCTTTGATCAAGTCAGCAAAAAAACACATGGAAACAGATTTGAGCCACATTCATAGGTGGTTTGAAATGCGATTCAAATTGGATTTCTAAACATGTGTCTCAGTCTGGACACTCTAATCGGATATCAAATTGCCCAGACTTTAGATGTCTTTAAGTCTCTGTTGAAAACTCACCGTTTCTCATTGGCTTTATGTCATGATGAGCTTAGCACCCTGATCATTTGTGGTTTTTAATTTAAAAAAATGCCTATACTGTATAGCACTTCAACCACGGTTGTTTTTAAATGTGCTTTATAAATAAAGTTTGAGTTGAGTTCTTTCCAAAGCCACTTTTCAAACACACTCACTTGCTACCCATTAAACAGGCTTGCTCACTTATTTGCCTTCTGTCTGTCTCTGTCTGTCTGTCTTTTACTCGTTCACTGGTGGGGCCAAACTATAAAGCAACATTCAAAGTAATTCTCTTGACCCTATAATCTTTTAATTTTTTTATTTATGATAAAGGAATGAATATCACCCCACTGAATGCTGCATGCCTCCCCTAGATCTCAAAACTCTTTATTATGAAGTGTAGATTTTAGTCTGGTTAATCATTCGTGGCAGAAAGTTACTGAACATATGGCATGCACTCAAGTAGTTCTGAAATGATCCCTCTGTCTTTTGAGACTGTGTTCTCTCTTTATCCTTGAAGGTTTAGAGAAGTTTGTCTGTGTGGCAGTTAAACTATTGAACACACACACATGCACACCTTTCCATGGGCCCGCCTCCAAACCTCATACATGCACTTACGTTTTCACTTTGACAGTGAATACTTGAGCGGCAATACACACAGGAAGTGTTGCACAGTGCTCTTAGGGCATGCAACAAGAGCAATAGGGCTGAGAACGTCCGGCACAGGTACCGTATCGCCACTTTACCTCGGGCACACATTAGGAGGGGGAGCGTTGGGGAGGAGAAGGAAGGAAAAGGAGAGACGGAGGGAGAAGTGTGTCTTTGTGTTTAAAATGCCGCCCTCTTTAATACGTAATGCTTATTTTCTATATTTCCTCATGATGTTGGCTGTGCTCACTGCTCACTGTACTTTTTTTGTTTTTTAACGCTGTGAGCTTCAAAAGATCTGTTATGGAGTCACAGGGAATGGAAAGGAGAATGGTGTTACAGACATACATTTTGCCAGGCCTGTTCAGAGTCCCTATGGTCTTTTTTACCCATCTCACTTAGTGTACCTGCGAGGCTGTCCAGTATGCTTAGTGAGCTTTTTCTCTTCATGTACTTTGCCTTGTTCACGGAAAGTTGCTGGCAGAGGTTTCAGTTAGTCGTTGGTAAGATGTGTGTTAGAGAGAGTAGTGGGAAAGAAGCCCATCACCAGTAACACATGCACTTCCTGAGGGTTTCTCTGTCTGACCAGTTTTCTGGACAGGACTTGATGAGAAGGGGAGGATTTAGTGATGTTTTAACATGACTGAACTGTAGATGTTTGTGGATGTCTGACTATCACACGAATAACTACTGCAGCTTACCTCAATTTCTGTTCACTCCCTATTTTCTTAAACGCACTTTGCTTGTTTTGTAGCACCCAATCTCTCCTCAGTCCCCCTCTTACCTTTCTTATTCCCTCTAATACCTCATTATCTTGTCTCCTGCTATCTGTTTTGCCAGTGCCACTTCCCTCTTCTTCTAGAACCACCCCCTCACTGCCACTAAAGAATAGATTAATCATGTCACAATAAGGGTGGGTTGGTCTCAAACGGCCAAACAGGCTCTCGCCTCCACTGCGCCGTCATCTGAGGAAAGTGGATTTACCGGTTTGGTATGAATAACCTCACAGAAATTGCCTGCTTGTTGTTTTGTGTGTGAGTGGGAGACAAAGCACATGTTTGTGAGCGAATGTCCGCCTTCTAGATACGGGGCTCAGGGGTAAAAATGACATTTATAATGGAGTGGATAAGGCCTTTTCATTCTGTTATTCGCCTGGGTCTCAGTCCAGGTGATATGACAGTAGGCAGGGCATTGCTGGATGTGCGAAGGCCTTTGTCTACCCCTGGCCCCTAACAGTGTGACTCTCATAGCCATAGCATGCATACATACTCATTCTCATGCCACTCACTCTGTCACCCACAGTAGTTGCTCTGCTTCCCTGCTAAGCAGTCTGACGAACACACACTTCACTATTGGAAGGGAACAATCCATGAGTTATTTCTATGTTTTTCAGTTTACAGTAATATCTCTCCATGTAACTGTGTGGTCTTTGTTTGTGTTGCTACCCAGCAGACCAGAATCGGTGGAGGCCAGCCCTGTGGTGGTGGAAAAGTCCAGCTACCCACATCAGATCTACAGCAGTAGCTCCCACCATTCCCACAGTTATATTGGCCTGCCTTACGCCGTGAGTACACCCAAACACGCACTCGGCTTCATCTCACCCTCTTATACATGACTTGCATACCTTGAGCCCTCCCTCCCTGCTAGTCATCGGCCGAGTCTACTAGTGGCTAGCTCACATTTAGGCCGAAACAGAACCCTCCCCTTCTGCTCAATTTGAACACTGACCTGTGAAATCAGTGGTTTATATCATCTTAAGCACAGATTGATCGCTCCATTAGCCATCTAGTTTAGATAACTTACAAAATATGTCTCTTTTAATTCAGTGTAATAAAATAGGTTGTTGTGAGTCAGTAGGACACTACCCTCACAAACAAGTACATGCTTACATTTCCTTATGCATAGCCAATCTGACTAGACTGCTTTGTGATTGATCTCTATAGTAAACCCTTACAACACATGACCTGTGTACTCCGTCTTCTGTCCTTCCATCAGGACCATAACTATGGGGCGCGGCCCCCACCTACACCACCGGCCTCCCCTCCCCCCTCCATGCTGATCCGACCGGGAGAGGGGGTGTTGTTTGTTCCAGGGGGCCAGGACGAGGTATCCAGGGGCACCACGCTCAGCACCTCGGAGGACAGCAGCTACGGGGCTGACATCACCCGCTGCATCTGCGGCTTCACCCACGACGATGGCTACATGATCTGCTGCGACAAGTGCAGGTAAGGGCACCGCATTGGTTAGTGTGCACAAGTAGACAAGTAGAAGTCTTGTCTAGTGTTGACTCTTACATTTTTTTTCGTGGTTTTTTAGTTGATCAAGAGCAAGTACTTCTGGTATTTGGACTTAACTCTTCATTAGGACCCAATTAGTTGATGCCTCAGCAACCGCTCGTCGGCCTGGGGTCCAAACTCATTCTTAAGATTAAAACAAACTACTCTTCACAGTGATATAGTTTAAAACCCCTTTGCTGTACTCTTTCCTCTACTGTTCAGTGCATGGCAGCATATAGACTGCATGGGCATCGACAGGCAGAACATTCCTGAGACCTACCTGTGTGAGCGCTGTCAACCACGGCACCTGGACAGAGAGAGAGCCATCTTGCTGCAGACCAGGAAGAGAGAATGCCTGTCTGGTAAGCAAGACCAGTGATTAATATACAGGCCCTAGTTTTCAAAAAATCACTTTAGACCCTGATCTTTCATTTTACGTTTGTAAATCTGAACAAAGTTGTATTGACAATAACCAAATTGTTTAAAAAAAAATCATATTCCTGAGATTATGTTGTTCTTCTGAATCTTACCCACTTTTCAGGGCTGCATGACCTGCCTAGTTAATAGAAGTGTCTATACAAGACCATAGATAGCTTTTACTGGCTTCCTTGCCGCAGTAAATGGCTAGCTTATTAGTGAGCAGAGCAGGATGTAGGCTGTCAGGCCACAGCCTCCTCCCCTCTGCAGGCCAAGCCAAGGCTGATCTAGCCTCATCTTGGGACACACTGACACCTGCTGGATGACTAACAAACTGTCAATTCCCAATCTATGCAAGCTGCAAAGAAGTGGTATAGAAAAACATGGTATTAGAAAGTCATTGCTTCAGGTCTGTGTCTCATCTTGTGGT
This sequence comes from Acanthochaenus luetkenii, assembly GCA_900312575.1. Classification (NCBI taxonomy): domain Eukaryota; kingdom Metazoa; phylum Chordata; class Actinopteri; order Beryciformes; family Stephanoberycidae; genus Acanthochaenus; species Acanthochaenus luetkenii. Next base: position 11,515 of record OMOT01052674.1, read on the forward strand.
TACCTGTAAACGTGTATGAGGAAAAGTGGTTTAATGTCAAAGCAAATTGCTCTTTGGGAACATCAAGGGTCTTATCTTGCTTTCTCTTCCCTCTTCATAACCATGGCTAGCTTCGATTTTGCCTGCAGCAATTGTAGCTTTGTATGTGAGGCATCTGGTGATAATCTGTTAGTTCAGTGCTCCTTCATGATAACTAATATGCATTTGTTTGTTTATCCAGACGGAGACACCAGTGCTACAGAAAGTGGAGATGAGGTGCCGCTAGAGCTCTACTCTGCCTTCCAACACACACCCACCACCATCACCTTGACTACCGGGCGCCTTGGCACTAAGCAGACTGATAAAAAACGCAAGAGGAGCGGTGAAAAAGACCCTCCTGCCGCCTCTGCCCGAGCTAAGAAGGTATGCTTTGAGTCATATTAATTTGTCAAAGTCAAAACATTTCATGTATTATATGCTGGAATGTTCAATTGGTCATTAAAGATTCTGGTTTTTTTACTTCTCTGGCAGGCCTTCCGAGAGGGGTCCAGAAAATCCTCTAGAGTTAAGGTAAACTCACAGAGGAGCAATACACAACCAGTCTATAGAGTCCTCCATTAAAAGTTTAGCCATACCTAACCACTCTACTATTTCTTCTTAATGCCCTCTCAGGGTGCAGCTCCAGAGCAGGAGCCGACGGAGCACCCATCACTGTGGGAGAATAAGATAAAGACGTGGATGGAGCGTTACGAGGAGGCCAGCAGTAATCAGTACAGTGAGGACGTCCAGATCCTGCTGCGTGTCAAAGAGCAAGGCGACGGCAAGAGCCTGGCTTACAACACGCATCTGGCCTCTTTCAAGCCACCCGTGGAGGTAAAGCACGGGTTAATGCAGGTGTACACACCCACCATAAAATTGCCTGTGAGCATAACCCGCATACATCATGCCACACAAACACGTTCACATACTCACACAACCAGCCTATAACACAAGCTTTCTCTTTGGATTTGGCATCATTTGATCAATGCCTATCCAGGGTGTTTGCTCATGTCCTGCTGTCTCTCTCCTCCCAGAGTCAGGTTCAGAAGAACAAGAAGATCCTGAAGGCGGTGAGAGACCTGGCTCCAGACTCGCTCATCATTGAGTACAGGGGCATGTTCATGCTCCGACAGCAGTTTGAGGCAAACGGATGCTTCTTCAAGAGGTCTGGATGCTTAAATAATTAACCAGATTACCCTATGGATTTGGTTCTTGATGTGTTTGGCTCTATAGTTTGAGCATTTATTTAAGGTAGTTGGTTCCATTGTGGTGCCTTATGTGAATTATTACCGAACCACTCTGTTTCATGCATTGGCCTCCCTTGTTTTGCTTTTTAGGCCGTACCCATTTGTGTTGTTTTACTCTAAGTTTGACGGGCTGGAGATGTGTGTGGACGCTCGCAGCTTCGGCAATGAGGCACGCTTCATCCGACGCTCCTGCACTCCTAACTCTGAAGTAAGTAGACAGCCCAGAAAATTAGAATGGAAGAATATATGTTGTCCAGCCATTTTATTTATTTATTTGTTTATTTATTTCATTTTTTAGCCAGCTAATCATATCCCTTGTGCAACCTTTAACATTCTGCCCACACCCTCTTATGTTCACCGACCATTACCTTGTTTTCACTCCTATTTTCTCCCTCAGGTGCGGCATGTCATTGAGGATGGTATGCTGCATTTATACATTTACTCATTGAGGCCCATCACCAAGGGTACAGAGATCACCATTGGATTTGATTTCGACTATGGCAGCTGGTGAGTTGTCGGGAGTAATCTTGGCAGGCAACATGCAGAACCACATTAGCAAGGCAAGATCATTTCACAGTCAGTCTTGGCTTTCTTATCTTTGTTTTGTTCTTTTTCCAATTTCCTGTAGTAAATACAAGGTGGACTGTGCCTGTGTGAAGGGGAACCAGGAGTGCCCGGTGCTGAAGCACAACCTGGAGCCCATAGAGAACCTGGGCTCAGGAAGCCGACGCCGGGGGAGCCGCAAGGACAAGGACATGGCCCGGGATGACCAGGGCCAGAACCAGAATATGGGCTTGGACAGTGAGGGAAAGGGCAAGAGCATAGGCGACAGCAAGCAGAGGAAACTCTCTCCACTCCGCCTCTCCATCTCAAACAATCAGGCAAGGCTACACCTTCCACCTGCTATGTTCATTGCACTAAATGCACACAGTCTCACCCTCTTTATCACTATACCATGTATATGTTACCTGTCTAGAATATGTTTTCTATTGTAACATATTTTACCTTAATATACATATACCTAAGGTGTATGGTGCTATGCATGTGAAATGTGTTTGTTTGGTCTTGGTGAAGTGTCTTTTCTCTGCCTGTGTTTTCCATTGTTAGACACCCTTTGTTACTGTACGTCCTTTTTAGTTCCCTCTTTTCCCCAGCCACCAGCCCTTTATGCATCCACCGTCGTTTGCCCACCACTGAGTTTTGTTGTGCATTATAGCTCATAGTTTACTGTCATTTTGCCCTTTGCACAAGACACTGGTTCGGCACTTGTCTGGCAGAGGAAGTGTGTTGCACTGTATTCCTCTGTTGTTTAACAACAGCAGAGAAAGGCCTCTCTGAGATGAGTAAGCCACAATAGGATTTTTGAGTCTATTTTTTCTCTATTCCAGAATAGCCACTTGAGCGTCCCATGGCCAATTCAGAATTTGACTGTTTGAAATCAGAGAAAACTTTTTGGGGACAAAATGTATTACATTTGAAAATGAGCAAACCCTTGCTAATTCTGTTTGGCCATCTAGAAATCATGCCAGTGTCTGATAGTTTTGGCCCATGCTAGCAGCTTCAGAAGGAGTATGAAGACATATGAAGTGATGCTGTGGTTTAGTCAGCAAGATAGCTGGATGCAATGAGGAAAGGTAAGGCAAGATGTCCCAACAGAGAAGATAAAGTGAAAGGCATTGCTATCACAAACATGCTCGCTTATAAGACAGGGCACATAGTATGTCAGCTGTACACAGGATTCATTCAGCAAGAGAGTGCTTGGACAGCTTGGGATACCATCCAAGAGTTACCATGAGAAGCACAAGCAAGTTCCCCATAACATCATTTTGACACAATATGGCACTATGACCAAAGACAATCTGAGTAGGTGTGTGCTTGTGCACGGATTGACCACTAAATCACCCAACCAATGCTCAGTACAGTTAGTTTTCCTTATCCTTCAAATTACTCCCCCTGCCCCCCTTCTT